>CAIGRT010168885.1:0-12693 GCA_903798405.1 Fraxinus platypoda | reverse complement strand
ATTTAATGGAGCATAACATATTCAAGTAATTATTCATTGGCCAAAAGAAATGAGTTGTGTACACCCTAATTAGTACTTACCCCTTCAAAAGCACTGCAATTTCTTTCACAATATCTTGACTCTTGTTTGGAATAGTAAAATTTACAGTACAATATATTTATTATCCAAATTCCAAAACATTTGATTAATTGAGGGAAAACCACAAAAAAAAAAAAAGGAATTGTAAGCAAAATTCACTGAGAATCTACAAAATACTGAGAATCACATGCCCCAAAATTACAAATACAATGTAAAGCACAATAACCTCCTAATGTTATATATACCTGATTCTCAGTGCGGTGTGCGGAGAAATTGAGAGTTTTTACGCCGTTCTTCTGTCTTCTTAGTTCTTAGTTCCGTGGAGTTTTTGAAGTTTGAAGGGATAGTGGGCTATTGAGTCTGGACTGTGGGTTTTATTTAAAAAAAAGGAAAAAAATTGGACCCCCTTAAAATCTGGGCCTGAGGCGGAGGCACGCCTAGGCGAGCATTAAGCTGTCAATATTGTCGTTGACCACTTAATTCCCACTTAGGCTCAAGGCGAAGCATTTTAATCATGCTTCCCACCTAGGCGCACTTTTTAGAACACTGATAAAAGGTCATTATCCGTTATTTCCAACATGAGGCGGTGATAAATATCGGGTCGGATTAATTCAATAGTTTTTGAGGCAATTGTTGAATATTGTTTAACGATTGACCCAAGGTAACAATTGGCAGCCCATGAAACCAAGACAGACAAAGAATCCCACTAGATGCAATTAGGGGCAATTAGGGCTCGACCAATTTAATAATTACTTGGGCCACTTTGGGTGACATACACATCCACTATGTAAGTGGACTCTAGTCCACTGTTTGAGAGAGATACAATACATATGCTGCTTCCACTTCCTTGGCTCTTGGCTACACAATTCTCTATGTTTTCTTCGTGCCATTTCCTTAAGCTTTCTTTGTGCTTCCGATTTTGCCGGTTCTCTATGAACTTGCTGTGGCAATTTTCTTGGTGATTAAGTTGGATTCTTGGGTCCAAATTGGTTGTGGAGTTACCTTGCTGCCTTGGGTTGGTTATATATCTTTGATTCCGAACGTGAATTTGAAAAGGAAGTTTTATTCTTGTAATTTCCTTGTAGTTGCCTGTGCAGGTTTCAGAGTAATACTCTTCCTTGTTTCGTACTGTGAATGGTGAAAATATGACGTGTTTGATATTTCTGATTTTCGATAACTATAACCATTTGTTTTTGGTATAAAAGGTCATTATCTGTTATATATTTCCTTTAGAAAAAAGGAATTACCTTTCATTTACATATTTTTCTTTGATTTTTTATGTGATTTTATAATGAAAACGCAATATCCCATGTGATCAGAATTGACAGTTATCTCAGCAGCCTTGGTTTTAGTAAGAGTGTTAATGAACAAACACTTTATATCAAACAAGTGGAGGAGGAGTTGATTGTTATCTCATTGTATGTTGATGATCTCTTAATCACAGGAAGCAATGCAGCATTGATTGAAGAAGTAAAGAATGAATTGATTTTTTTTTTTTTGAGATGATAGACTTGGGTGAAATGAAGTATTTCCTTGGAATGGAGATTGATCAATCAAATGATGGAATTTTTGTTTGCCAAAGGAGGTATGCTAAAGAAGTGTTAAAGAAGTTCAATATGGAGAATTGCAAACCAGTTAACACTCCTTTAGTTCAAAACTCAAAGCTGATGAAGGATGATGGTGCAAAGAAAACGATGAAAAGATATATAGGAGCTTGGTTGGATGCTTGCTTTATCTTACAGCCACAAGACTAAGTGTGATGTTTGCTGTTAACTTGCTATCTAGATTCAGGCAAGAGCCAAGTAAAATGCACTTCCAAGCTACAAAAAGAGTGTTGAGGTACATCAGAGAAACAGAGGATTATGGAATCAGTTTCAGGAGATCAGAAACTCTGGTTTTGACGGGTTTTACTGATAGTGATTGGGCTGGTTCTGCTGATGACATGAAGAGTACTTCAGGCTATGGCTTTCTATGCTGGTTCAAGCCTTGTTTGCTGGAATTCAATTAAACAAAAGACGGTGGCACAATCAACTGCTGAAGCAGAATATATAGCAGCAACTGAGGCAACAAGTCAGGCAATATGGTTGAGGAAAATGTTGAAGGATTTGAAGCACCAACAAACTAATGCAACTACCATTCTTTGTGACAATCAATCTGCCGTGGCTATTGTGAAGAATCCAGTGCTCCATGGAAAGACAAAACACATAAATATCAAGTATCATTTCATAAGGGAAGCTCAAGAAATGAAAGTGGAATTGAGGCATTGCAGTTCAGAGGAGCAAGTGGCTGATATCTTCACCAAAGCATTGCCTAAGAAGAGATTTGAAACACTAAGAGGATGCCTTGGTGTTTCCAACAAAAATGTCAAGGAGGAGTAATGAACCGTGTGTGACATTTTTGTTGTCACTCAACAATATTTTTTGATTAATGTCTAACACATGTAATGATTAATTGTTAGGCTAGTTTACACCTACTACAAGTTATTGTATTGACAAGCATGGTTTAGTTGTAGTTGATAGAATAGTTGTTGGAAATCATTTTGAATTGTACCAATTGTATGGTTATATATATTCTGCCATGTATCTTCATATTTCATGTGAACGAATCAATCATTTTCCCTCCTCTTTGTCTTCTAAAATCCATCAAAGGTACTTGGATAGCGTATCAATCTCCATCGAATGCTAAATGCATTTATTTATACTGATTTCTGGCATTGGGGTTTTTGGGTTAATTTGTATGAAGACTGATGAAATAATAGGATTATCTAGTTTTATATTCTTATATAACTTCTTTGGATTGTCTGATTGAGAACAATTTTTATTGGTTGACAGACAACTTTTTCATGTATCATTAATCAACATTGTTATTGCGAAGAAAAAAAATGGGAAGCAGAACCGCGATCATCAGAACTTGCATGTAGTTGCAGTACTCCGTGAAGTTTTTGGAGACTCTGATGATGAAGAACACACTGAGTATACAATTCAGAATCAGATTGACAATGAGGAAAATGTCAGTGTAAGATGTGAAAATAGTGTCATTCCTTTTTCTGCTTACTTTGATGCCAATTTTTATATTTAAACCTAAGGAAAAGGCTGCTGTCTCATCACTTGTGGTTTCAACCCACTATCCCCTGGCTGATCCAGATAATGTTTGTGTCATCTCTTATTTGCTTGAGCTATGACTTTTCAGCACATTTCATTTGTTTCCTCAAATCTTGATTTATACTTACGTGCTTATACTTCTGAAAAACTACTTTAGAATTTCTCTGAAGTCAAAAACAAGTCTGTCTACTAATACAGTCACAATAGTATTTTGACTCAAACTTAACAAATCATCTTGTTGAGCATTCTAAAACAACTTAGTCACCGTGTGATTAATTTTAGAACAATCTACTGCTAATTTTGTCTAAGTTCTTTCATGCACATTCTTTGAAAGAAAGATTCTTTTAACATTACTTTATTTCATTGTTGCTTTATTTGGTATTTGCCTCTCTAAATTCTTGTCTCAGTTCTTATTTTTGAGCTTTTCTTTTAGCATTGTACATGAATTGATATTGAAGACCTTTTTTCTGGAATGCTTATTCTTAGTAAAAAAAACTTCAATTTTTTAACTCTCATCCAGGCATTAACTTTGCATATATTCAAGTGGATGTTTACACTTACATAAAAAACTATATTGTAGAATAATTATGACATCTAGTATTATTAAGATATTTTTTCCTATTTAACTTGCTATCCTGGTTCTTGTCTCTTCCTTCCTTTTTTGTCACTTAGAATAGAGAAGTTAGTAAAGAAGATTTGAAAATATTACCTTCTAAATTATATCCTAGTCTAGTGAAAAACTATTTTTTTTTCCTTTTTATTAATAGAATTTAATACTCTTTCTTTCTTTCTTTCTTTCCATTGATACCATTGTATTTATATTGTTTTAAGTATATATGAAACCCTTGTATAATCCCCATTCTTTGAAAAAAAAATATGCATTTTTGAATAGTGTTTTGACCACATTTCAACCACACGGTTTTCAATAAAATAATATTACACATAAATCCAAAACTTTTTCTTATTTTTTAACCGCACATTTTCTATTGATACACTATTCAAAAATGCATTTTTTGACCGAAATGGGACTCAAACAAGCCCGGAATATATCATTCAACCTAATTTTTTACTATGTATCAGACTTTGGTTTTTGGATGTCTCAATATATCTGAAACCTTGGCTGAATCCTCTAAGGAACCTTTATCCATGCAGACCTTTACCAAATCTCTCAGGCACCCCTCTACCCTCTAAATTGCTCATGACCTCTACTGTCTACCTCACTCTAATACTTAGGGTTTCAAAATTGGGAATTTAGAAATTATGATTCAAATTCCAACCATGGAACCCAAAGCAAGAAACCCTAGAACCTATACCTTTGACAACCTCAATGAGCAACGGAACCTTCGATGAAGGTAATCTAGTGAAGCGTGGTCCTTTTCTCACCACATTTGGGCTTCACAAACTCCGACAAAGGAAACCTTTGCCTTCGCAACTATGTGCGACCACTTCTTTCAGGTGTGCAACTTATTTGATGTCAAGCTATGAGATTTGGGCTCTTCTGTTGTGGTTGACATGATTTTTGGTTGTACATTTTTCTATTGGAAGATTTCATATATTTCTCTCTTGACATCTTGGTCTTTTGTTGTTGTTAGCCATAGATGCAAGGAAAGAAGAACTTACGAAATTTCATATTTGTCTCCTTATTCTTTATAATATTTTAAATTTGACCTCGAAGGTTTCTAATTGTACAAGTTGATCCCCAGCTTTCACAATATTGCAAATTAGTCCTTGAAGTTTTTAAAATCTTATATATTAGTCCTTGAACTTTTTAAAGGTTAAAATTGGAAACATTCAAATTGGAGAATGTAGAAAACCTTGGTATTATGTTCCCTTCTATTGCTCTTACTTCTATCAAATACACGTCAATGACCTTTCTCAAAGCTACGCAACCCGTTATCTTGGTTAACCCAGCCAGTGGTGGCTTGACTATAGGCAAGGTAGATGATCGCCTAAAGTCCTCCTTTTATCGAGGCCCCTATAAAAATTATTACATAAAGTTCATAAAAAATTACAAACAAGATATAGTCCTAATGTAATCAACCAACCAAGCTAATTCATATGTCCAATTAGCAAACACAATAATTTTTAATTAAAATGTAAATGTTAGGTTAGTTTAGTCTTTATTTGAAAAAGTATTTAAAGCTTAATTTGTAGATATCTTAGTAAGTCCAACAAAGTAGAAGGGGTTTTTTTTTTTTTTGGTATTCCTTAATGATACTATTTTTAAATTACTTGAATTTGATATTGATGATGTAAGAGGTGAGGGATATGATAATGGTTCTAGTCAAAGTTTACAGTTTTACAGATAAGAATATTACAAGTAAATCCAATGGCATTTACACACAATGTGGTTGTCTTAGTCTTTATCTTACATTTAGAGTTATGGAAATTTTTTTCTATAAAAGTTAAATCTTTTTTTTTTTGAAGTTGTGTATAATGTGTGTGTGTGTGTATCTTCTACAAAGCGGCGAATTTTTTTCGGAATTATGTGAAATATTTGACACTTTTGCGACTATCACAAACACGTTGGGAATATCAAGTTGAAAGTGTCAAAGCAATAAGGCACCACAAATAAAAATCATTTTAGAAAACTTGATAGAAAAATCATGCCAAACAAGAACTCAAAATTTATAATAGCAAAAAATAAACTTTAGCATCTCTAAATGCCTTAAGGTCATCAAGAGATGTTTCTACCAAGTGTTCTAAATCGATTTTTATTTGTGGTGCTTAAAATCTTATTGTATAAGATCTAAACCCTAAACCCCTCAACTTTGCTGAAAACAAATTACTTATCCAAAGTGGTCCAAAACTAAGCAAGCTGAAAAGAAAATGAAAAAATATGTTAAGATTGCTACCACTTTGTCTCTCCATAATCTGTTGATCCCTTATCTCAATTAATCCCTAAATGCACAATCTAACCAATAGGGCTATTGGAACTGGGACAGAGAGGAAGGTTTTTGACTACTCGTAGTTGTAATCAGGTTTCATCAATGATTTTCATGTAGCAGTCCATTTTATACATCACCATCCAAGTTGGGCATGTGTGATATCGAAGCGCCAACTTGAGAGGGGGAGTTATAATAGAAAAGTTAAAATGGAAATTAATAGGATTTACTCCTAAATATAGGAATATTGAGCATAAAGCATTCGTTTAAAGGACAGTTCGTTTTGAGTATGGATTTAATTTCAAGGCCAGAGTGGCCAATAAATCCTGCCATTCTATGTTGGCTCGTAATTGAGGCTGGATCTGCTTGTTGGATTTTTTTACAAACATCTCGTGAAATTTTTTGATTGTTCTCACTTCTAAATAATGCCTTGCTAAGCTTCTTTCCAACCTAGCTGTCAGTTCCAAAAATTTCTTATATAGGTAACTTGTAGATACATGATAAGAAATTGTTAGCGTTACTAAAATGGCTAATTCAAATTTTACTCATTAAATTAAATGTATGGACCTGTGGCTGCTAGTTCTCAATATAGAAGTGCAGCTGGAGTTTTCCGCCCATAATTGTTGGATTTAAACACAATACATTGTTGTCAATTGCAAAAAAAGTGTTACTGATATTTTTCCAGAGGCAAAATAACATTATGTTATTAGAGATTTTGTTATTTTAATTGTCTCTCATGTCTCGTTCTTGCTCCCACCTCCACTATCACTACTGGTCCACGTTTTGGTTCTTATCAACATCTTTTTTTCGCTGCTTGTCACTAAATTTCCTCGTGTTTAGCCATTTTTGTCTTTGAATATTGTTTTATATTACCATGCTGTGGTTTAAAGACAAATATTGCACAATGTAGCTCATGTAGTGTCGAATGACCACTGCAGAACATTGTGAGGTGGTCTGTGATTATAGCACGTGCACTATGGCATTACTCATAAACTAATGGTTACAGAAAAATCCGAGATCCAATATTGGTTAAAAATTATGTTTGAGCTAGGAAGGGGTGCAAAGAAACCCTACAAGTGGGAAACGTTTGAACCTCAATTTAATTGAAATCCAAGAAGTTACATTAAGGACTTGTGTTCTAGAACTCTCTCTGGATCAAAATGGATTTCATCTTAGAAAAAAAAATGATCATCTACCAAATTCAAATCTTACAAAATAAACGAAACTGGTCACTGTAAATATATTTTCCATCTTTTGGCAATCTTTATGATGACTTTCAGCTTTGTAGGATAGAATAGATGCTTAGCAGATCAGAGTTAAAATATGTCTGAAATATTTTAAGTGGACTCATTTTGTCGAAATGGGGATTACTTTGGGGATTTTTGAAATTATGTTAGCTTCTATCTGAACGTTAATTAATGATTTTGAGTTTCTAATTGTTTTGTTATTTTTTAAACCATATTTTGGGAATTTGAAGCAGAATTGAATATCTACTCATTGTCATGCTTCTAAAATTTTACAAATTAAATCTCCACGTATAGGTTGAAAGCAATGCTCGTTTTGTAAGCTGGTCAGATGGCAGTGTGCAGTTGTACATTGGAAAAGAATCTTTTAGTGTATCTGAGAAAGATGCAACTGCAAGGGACATGGAAATGCATCTTTTTCTCAAAACTAAAGAGGTACCTTATCAAGACTTCATAAGCAAGTGCTTAAACTAATGACTTCAATGAGGCTTTGTCTTGTGGCCTCTCAACAGCTGCACTGGTGTTTCCAAATCTTTGTAATAACCATTATCTTAACTCATGAGTTTTTTCTTTCTTGGCCAAAACTAAAGGAAATTCTCCAATCCCAAGGCAGAATAACAAAAAGGATGCAGCTCATGCCTTCCTCTATAACTTCCGATTCCCATTGTACATTGTCTGCCCTTGTTGATGCACGAAACAAAAAAGTGAGCAAAGTAAAATATTGCATTGCTGATATCGACCCTGAGAGGGAAATAGAGTATAAAGAGAAGGTAAATCCATATATTCCGATTTTGTTTACAGCATACACTTCTTGGAGATTCATGCCTATTTTCCATGGGCAAATCATTAGATCTAACTTAGTACTCAGTTGGAAGGAGGATGGTTGATATAAAACTCCTATTTATTTTCTTTCCTAACGTTGTTGGGAATTATGTCACATTATTGTCGCACAAGTTTGTCTTTATATGATGATGTGATTTGCCTGGCTTATGAGTATCTATATAACTTGAGTAATTACCTTCCATTTTTGAATGGAATTCACCTATTGAATTTTCCTTCAAAGGTGCTAAAGCAACGTACAAATCAGCAATCCCCACTGCCGGATCGTCACGATGGCCAATACCCTTATCTGGAAGTAAGAGAAAGGATTTTTGGTATAAAAGTGGTATGAAAGAATACGAGGGTTCGTCATCAAAAAGAATGTCTGAGGACACTAAACAAAATTTTGAGCAAGGGCATGATGAAGAACAGGAGGAAGAGGCTTGTGAAGATTCAGAAGTTGAGGCTGAGGTAGGCGACAATTTTTCTAAATAGATACTATATTCCAACTTCTAATGCATGGAAGAGGACAAAAAGAAATGTAGCAGAAAGTTTTCATTTTTCCCGTTAATCTTATCTAAAAAAAATGTGGAGTTTTTTGTGACTTTGAAACTCCTTATATGTGGAGAATCTCTCTCTTTTATTAAATTTGACTATTAAAATATTTCAGTAGAGACCCTTTTTTTGTTTAGGAAAGGATTAATAGTATTGGTGGTCCTTTTTCCATTAGTTGTTTATGAAAAAGGAGACCATGATTTAGTACCAGGAAAATAGGATGGAAAAGTCCATTTTAATCAACCAAAGACGTGCAAATTTTAACCATTTTAATGAAGTGCGCAACTATAATGTAATTAGTCATAACTACGTTTTGTCATAAACCATTTTCAAACTCATAAAATAATTTTTTTTATGTAAATGCATAATTTTTCGTTATTTTTTAATCACGCATTCTTTTTTTTGAGCAAGGGCATGATGAAGAAAGGAGGAAGAGGATTGCGAAGATTCAGAAGTTGAGGCTGAGGTAGGCGACAATTTTTCTAAATAGATACTATATTCCAACTTCTAATGCATGGAAGAGGACAAAAAGAAATGTAGCAGAAAGTTTTCATTTTAATCAACCAAAGACGTGCAAATTTTGAAACGTATGAAAACATAGTGTATATATGGGTTCAATAATACATAAATCCTTTCGTTATTTTGCCACTTCCCTCATTTTATTTTGTATTTGTTAAATAGGTCTTAAGGTTATTATTTCTTAGGATTCTAGCAATGAAGTGCGCAACTATAATGTAATTAGTCATAACGACGTTTTGTCATAAACCATTCTCAAACTCATAAAATAATTTTTTTTATGTAAATGCATAATTTTTTGTTATTTTTTAATCACGCATTCTTTAAAAAAAAAAAAAGAATCATTTTTTCACGAAATTATTATTTAAAAATCTAAATCAAACCGGCCATTTGAAACAATGCATATTTAAGTGTGTATTTCGTTATTGTTGATTTTATTTTCTTGAAAATGTTTTTAAACAGAAGATTCAACTTTAAACAAATTGATTGTTTTCACAAGTGGAAAGGATCTTCTAAAAGGACTTGGACTTTGCTATGTAAGTTATTCTAAAAGGATTTAATACATATATACTGAAACCCAGACTACGCTGACTAATCTAACCGGAAAGCCCAAAAAGTAAACTTGCACGAGATAGTATAGAGAAGCTAATTGAATTTTAACTGGTAAGATACTTATGTATTTATTATCTATACATTGATTGAACTCAACAAAATCATTTATCTTACAGTTACTTTTTTCAGTAATTTCAAATATTTTTCAAATCTCACGTAAGAAAAATTTATTAATTCTAATATATTTAAATTTTTAATAGTCAAGTGCATAAACTTCAAGAAAATATTTTTCTGTCTTTCAAATTATTAGATAATTATTTTATTTATTAGTTAATATGTATAATGTAGATAGAATAAATTTACATCCTGAAGGAAGAAAAGATATGTTGATGATAATGGAAAACATTTGTACATAAGGAAATGGGGATAATATAACTTTATTGGAAATTTTGAAAAATTATAAAATAAAATAAAATAAAATTGTAAAGTTTATGGTAAAATTATTAGTTTTTTTTTTCTATTGCAACAACTTAGTTGTCTTGAAAAAAAATATTTTCGCTTTGAAAACTTTTACGTGATTTTGATTAGTTCCACTAGTTCAATGTTGGCCACACGTCCTAGTGCCTTTGTCGATCGATGCCTAGGTTATGTCACATGAATACTCTTATAAATCCTTGCGTCACATCATCTCTGCGAAAGTTAGTGACTATTTTATAAAAATTTGGATGGTTATACACAACTATGCATGTAAGCTGGTCTACCTTCTCTCATATTAAGTCTATTAACACGTAATCAAATGTCTATGTGGCACTTTTAAGAGGTCTATTTCGAGTAGTATTCTCTTGGTATTTTTCCTTTGATTTATGAAGACTTCGAGGAAATTGTTTCTATACATCAAAAAAAATAAAATCCACAATTCTAGAAAACTAATAACAAAAAACTAAGAGCATGCTTGGAAGTGCTTAAAATTTCCTTATAAGCACTATTTAACATGCACTAGCCATTTTCTTAAAAAATGAGGGTCAAGTATACGAATCCTTTTCCTTCATTTCCCTTTATATGCTAGATCCACTAGAAGACGTAAAACAACTAGAATCATAGCCACTACAATTTGTTAAGTAAATTTAAGTGTGTGTTTCTCTTCTAACTTGGTCTACCAAAAATCGCATCACTTTTGTAAAAGTGGCCTCTTTAGGTCAACATCGTCATTCCTTAATTTATCATCAATCAGTGTTAACTCCATTTGTTAGTATATATTCTCATTTTCTATCTTATCCATTTTAATAAGATCGCGCCTCCATCTTAGCATTCAAATGTACATCTTCTAAACATCTTAACATTCGAAATTGTGAAGCATTGTTGGTGAATCTTTCAATCACATAGAATAGATGTATGCTTTCCTGAGTAGCTACCTCAAAAACCTGAAACAATCACTTATTTCCTAAGTAGCTACATCATGTAACCTATTCTAATCCAATGCTTTCCTAAGTTATTATTCTTTTTCGTTTTACTACTAGATGAGCAACTGCATGCATTTTGTTATAGTTCTACTTAACCTCAAATCTTCAAATTCAAATGCACTCCCTCTAAATTCCGACTTATGATTTAATTCCTCTTTTTCTTGTTAACTAAAACCATGTCTTTAGTAATAATATACTCCATGGACCTCATCTTAAATATGCCCTGTAAGCTCGTCTATGACTAGCGTAAAAACATAAGGACAGGGAAATCTTTATTATTAACACCTCTACATCTCATGCCCGTGATTACTCTACAAGTCCTTGATAATATTAATATAACGAATAGAAAATTCCTTTTCACTTTAGCATTTCTGTGGACACCGTCACCATATGATAGGTTTTCTTGTAGGCCATCAAATTACATTTTTTCTTTAGCTCCACTTGACTTGGTTCAGGTCTCAACTCCCTATTTTTTTTATCACAATATTATTCTACATTTTTTTCCCAATTGTATGGGATTATTCTCCTTTAGAGTTGATTGTATGATTATTGAACACTATTTCTTTTTTGACTATTTATATCCATACATGTAGGATTTTTCATCCTGTAATAAAGATATTATATACAGTTTATAATTTTCTATATGCTATCAAGGCAAGCAAAAGTCCTAGGATCATGTCTGTCGCCACCCATTTATTAAAAATTGTGCACGTACAAGGCTCTAATAAAAATAATAATAATTTCGCGCTGCACGTTGATCTATATTGTAAATAGCTTTATCTTATTCCTTGGTTTCAAGATAGCTATACAACTTTCAATATTCTTATTCTCCGGTCTCTCAAATCACCAACTCAGTTTACTGTTTAGCTATTTAATTACATTTACACTAGGCTCCACTTTTTTATATTTTGCCAATATTCCAGAACATATTCTTTTGGTCTTACTTTCCATTTGGACCTTCATCACCATGCCTCCTTTTTATTAGGTCATTTAGTACACTTAGATTCTCCTAGAACCTCTCTTGTTAGGTTTTCTAATGCAAAGAGACAATTTACATCATATTAATATCTCTTTCTATATCCCCCATATATTTTCCTTCGACGCTCTAACCTAAAATTCCCCTTAATTTTCACTTTGTGGGTTACACCATATTGTTCAATGAATTTTACACCTATTGGGTATTTCCTAACAATGACGTCAAGCACCACCAATCTATGTTGCATAGTGAAACTCTCACTATGGATTTCCTTTACATTCCTTGCACGTGTACCTATCCACCTTCCTAGTATAGACAAAACCTATTTGAATAAAGTTTTGTTCAGTTCTAGAAGTTGCAAGGTGTGCATCTTTGATTTTGAAATACTTACTCTCTAACACCAAATCATAATTCAAACTATGGTCTAAAATAGCGTTAGCTTGTTTATTTTCATCCTCAATCCCAAAAGGCACATGTATTCTTTTCTATCCCAAGTTAAAACTTTTC
>CAIGRT010168858.1:0-14858 GCA_903798405.1 Fraxinus platypoda | reverse complement strand
AAATTTTTTTAGATACAATGTTAAAAAAAAATTATCACTTTTATTGACAATTTTCATACAAAACAAAGCCAAACGAATGGTATTCGGTATAGTAATTTTTTTTAAAAAAATTAATTTTTTTTTTTTGGTAAGTGAAACAAATTCTAGATCCAATGGTAAAGGAAATTATCACTTTAATGGACAATTTTCATGAAAAGAAAGCCAAACGGACACAAACTTTCAACATTTTTCAGGTGAAAAATTATACCAATCAAACACAATTAATTACAATTCCCTTTATCAAAAAAATTACAATTTCCAGTAAAACAATTTCTAAGCAATTCAATTCTCTAGAATTCATTTTCTTTCCGTCCATTTTCCACATTTGCAATCAAACGGACCCTAAAAGTTATATGTAAAAACATTGAATTGATCCCGTGTACGACTCTCTTAATATATGATGGGAATTTTAATGCTTGTAAGCAAAGACAAACATGGTCCAATTTGAGTAACTTTTAGTGTAAACAGAAAACGAAAGGTTACAAGAACTTTTCCTTCGTAAATTCAACAAGGTGCTGATTAATTGTATGCTTAGTGGCCGACTCTGCATCTTTACCCATTTTGATATCATCATAATTTGTATAAACCCTTTGCTTTTATACAATTTGACTATCATGACTCAGTAATTTAAGACTTCAAAATTAATATTCTTTTCTTTTCTCGATTCATTTCAATACTCATATAAATATTAATTATTTGAAACCAAAATTAAATTTGTGAACCAAAACAAACACGCAGGAAAAAGGCAACCCTTCTGCGAAAGCTAAAGGTATATTATATATATAGCCAGTTGCTATTCATTCAGTAATATAGTTTTAGTCATGCATTCAGTATTCAAAATGATCTATACAGGTGATAGTAACACACCAGCCATTCGAGTGCTCCAATCTAGAGCCTTCGAAATTGTAAAAAAGAGAACAGTTTAATACAAAAAACTGCAGCAAGATAGACCAAGGCCAAAGTTTAAGAATCCTAATGTTTTCACGAACCTCACCAGCATCAGTCATCTGTGTCAAACAAAAAGAAAACGATAACGTAAAAAAACCATGACTCATAAAGTGAAATCTCCAATACTGAGAGCCTGTTTGACAACCATTATTGTAGAAAAAAAAAGAGTTTTGAATAGTGATGTTTAGGAGAATGTGTAGTTAAAAAGTAGATAAAAGTTTTGGTATATGTGTTGAATTTTTTATTATGTGAATGTGTGGATCCTGTAGAAAACCATAAAATAAATTAATAGTTGTCAAACAGGCACTGAATATCACAGGTTAAAGAGGATCCACATGTTAATTCTATTTGAATATAATTGCATGCCTAAAAAATTTCATCAACACAATCATCAGATGAAAGAACACTGAATAACCTGCATCTGCCGCGACTCCTAAGGTTAGCCATTTCCTCTGCTGTTAGACCTTCCTGAAAAAAATTGGGGGCTGTTAAACTAAGAGAATTAAGGGAAATTTGAATTTGCATCAAATTAATACTGAATTGGTTGCAATTCTTATAACAGACACCATATGTTGATGTCAGTTTCACTCTGTTCAAGCTCTTCAAGCTTAGAACCTGTCATTTAGCATGTCAAGGACCAAACTGAAAGCACATCAACCCTGTAAATACATGTTTTCCCCATCTAAAATAGTAAGAGATCTGAAAAAGATATCCCAGTAAACAGAAATCCATATACCCATATAAAAACATGTGTACACTTGCAAGAGGGAGTTAATCAAAGTCCACAGCAAGAATGAAGCGCAATTGAGTAGAATATATAAAATGAAGGAAATTAGCTCTCATTTAAAAACTTAACAGAAACAAATAAGATAACACGTCAATTTCTCACCAGACAAATTTTCTAGAACCAAAAGGTTTGCAAGGGTCAATTGTAATAATAACGCCTATTTAACAAAGGCTTGTACCCTCAACCTAAAAGCCAAACATGTTTTGAGATATAATTTCTCGGATACTGTCAGTGTTTAAGGACATATTTTAATTATTAGCTGATATGGATACTACAAGCATCCAATGCCCAAAAGGCAAAACAAACACAGGGGAAAGGGAAACAATGAATTGACCTTTAATTCATTTGGAGACATCTTCAGTATATGGGACGGTTCCAGCTCCCCACTCAGAAGACGCCGTGCTAATACAGCATTGTTCTGGAAAGGAACTGTGAATTTATAATGAAGAAAAATACTAAACAGAGAAAAGGAAGTAGATTAATTACAGCACAGATGGGGATAGGTTAAAGCATTTAATCAAACTGTTTGCATACTCGAGAAAAGAAGTTGGCAACCTTAAGACTAAATTTTAAATGCCGCAACTTTTGGTCATACTTCTTTGAATCTGAGGAAAGTCCATCGTGTGCAGCCTTCTCAAGGGCAACTATAGCATTGACAGCTGCACTTGGCCAGACAAAGGACATATCACTCTGTGCAAAGAAAAAACAACATCTCACATTTATTTGTATCTTCTCACAACTAATATCATTAGTCAGACTATTTAGTATTAACTGAAAATGATCAACTTAATGTTTCATAACCAGAAAAAAAAAAAAAATGATACTGTACATTTGGAGTCTCGTCATGAGATCTATTTACAAGATTCGAGCGACTAATCTTATTAATAATACTGCTGCCAACACCCCTTTTTTCTTTCCCATCATTCTTCTTGCTGTCCATGGACATGCACATAAATTCAATTGCTTGTAGCAGCCTTTCCAACCACCTGTCACGCTGTGTTTCCTCGGTGAGTACCTTGTGTTGTGATAGGATAGCATAGTACTTTTCAGTTCTTCCAGGAGTTTCTGCACTAACAGATTGATGGGATCTAAAAATTCCTCCATCCTCCCTGGAAACATTTAAAGGCGACATATTCCTCCTCCCTAAAAGAAGTTTATTCGTTCTCTGATCTTCCTGATCCAAAGAATTATCCCTGGGTTCAATGTCAGGAAGGTCTCCTAGACGTGAAGTTGTCTTCTGGACAAGCAAATCAATCTCATGTTGTTTTTCATCATCATATTCTCTGTCTGTTAGCTTGAACAACCTCTTCTGTTCAGAGTCATATACATTCTGCACTATGAAACCAGGATGTTGCTTTTGATTTGGAAGTTTCTTGTTTGAAGGTATGAAGTGCACAACGCACTTGTGCAAAACACATTCTGCAGATTCTTCATCTCGGTGGAAACTATAAAATATCTCCCGCCTAGTACGTGCTTGCCAATTTCCGCCATCACTTTTTTTTGCGTCCTCCAGGCGATGAAACCACTGTCCAGTTACCATCATGGCTCCATCTTGGGTCTGTGTAATGTCCTGCACACAGAACAAGAACTCATCACTAAATTCAGAAATAACGAATACACATATAGTAAGATGTGTATTCCATGTCTAATCCATTTCTAAAATAAAGTAAATAACACATCATTAAAACGTGAAAGACAAAATGATAATTTAAGATATACCAAAAAGACTTTTACAATTTACAGAGAGAAACACCAAGAAGGATAATATAAGATATACTAAAAGACTTCAAACCCTAGGGGGTTTGATGACAAACACAATAGAGTTCAGCAGTCATTTGCAAAACAGCCAACAGTCCATGGATATGGTGAACTACACATATTAAGAGTGTTTATTAGCAAAACAAGCACAACTAATTGATTATTTAATTTGACCTTCACATCTTAGATTAACTAATGCATAAAAACAGAACAAACCTTCAGTATGGCCACGCGAGGCTTCAGATGTGTTTCTCGGGGAACTAACAGCACAGGATCCTCCTAGAATAAAGAACATCGTGATATTGAAGCAAACGTGCAGAAAAAATCTAAACATACGAAATGAGTAACAGTTACAAGGTTTAAAAAGGATAACAGAAGTAATAAGCTACCAATATGATTGACTAATTAAATTTCCTTCACTAAATAATTGAACAGAATGATCCAAATCAGCAGTAAAATCACAATAATCAACTAAATAAACAAATGACAGAAAAGGAAAGTAAAAAAACTCACAAGATTATAAATAATGCCATCATATTCAAAGGAATCGTAATGATTCCTCCTCCACTCCCCATCTCCCGAAACCCTAACAATGTCACCAATAGGCTGCGCCATTAGCTCCTCCGGGTCCTCATCTTCACTCTCCTCCTCCTCCTCCTCATCATCATCTTCACTCTCGTCCTCCATCTCGGGTTCCTCTTTCTTCTTGATCTGCTCCTTATACTCTCTCAACTCCCCTTCCTCTAACTCGGAATCCTCTTCATCGTCCAGGCGCAGCATTTTACGCTTCCTCTGGTTCTCGTGCAGTGGCAAGTCATCTTCGTCGTCACTGCTGCACACCTGACGGTTTCTCATTTGTTTCTCAGGCTGCCTGTGTGTTTCCTGTGTGTCACACGCACAAAAATTGGGAAAGAAACTGAAATAATAGAAGAAATCAACAGAAATTTAGGGTTTCACAGGAGCAAGATGAAACTTGGTAAGCCACTGAACCTCTGGAGAAAATCGTTTCGTTAATGGAACTGGAGAGTACAGAGTACAGTTTTTAACTAAAGCGCCAAATTAAGGTTTATATTATATAATATAGGTAGTATGAAAATGGTCACTGACATATAGAGTTAATTACACAAATGGTCACAGAACTTTAAGTGAAGTTTCAAATTGAGTCACTTAAATCAAATAATGTTGCATCATTAGTTACTTTTTAAATAATATTCACACCAAACTTGACATCGACCCGTTAAACATTGATATCACCTAACGATTGAAGATTATGACGTTATAATTAATAACGACACAATTTTACAGTCCATAAAAATTAAGAAGAAAAAAAAATGTGTAATTTAAGACACAACTTTATTTTATTTCTTAGATCGATATTTTACAAAATGCGTAACATTATATTTAATACATTAAAAAACTGGTTTATATTGCATAAGAATAT
The DNA here is from genome assembly GCA_903798405.1 of Fraxinus platypoda. Classification (NCBI taxonomy): domain Eukaryota; kingdom Viridiplantae; phylum Streptophyta; class Magnoliopsida; order Lamiales; family Oleaceae; genus Fraxinus; species Fraxinus platypoda. Next base: position 9,885 of record CAIGRT010168858.1, on the reverse strand, counting down.
TAATGAAAGTTTCCTTGACTTTCATCTAAAAGTTAAATAGTCTTTTCGACTTGCTCCAATGTTTACTTAGGGAAGGAAACTTAACCAAGTTACAGCGATACATGTGTTGCCAATTTTCACTATAAGGTTTATCTTTTCAAACCAAATTCAGAGTTTGACTTGAGTATTGGAGTGCGGAAGGCCGTCCAGCACCATCACCCCATGTGGCGTTGGACGAGCAATCCAAGTCTAGCGTGAAGACACATACAACTACACATATAGGTTAATAGATACATTCTTTTTCCGACTTCAAACATGGCAATCATCGAGATCTTACTTCAAGCGTAATGTTCTCTAAGTACAAGACAATATTGCAATTTTTGATAACAAAGTCTCAAATAAAATTGAGAGATACTCGAATGAAGTTCAGGTTTAAAAACTTGAAACCATTACTAACAAATTGAAATTCTAAACAAATACATAGCCTATAGCCCTTCAATCTTCATTCCAAAATTCATCCAGAGCATCTTTTGTTCATTTTTCTTCAATGTTTCGATGCATTTCATGCCCACGTTTCAGAATTTCTTCACTGTGAGAACTCATTTTCCATAGATTCTGCACTAATGTAATAAAAAGTATTGAAGCACAGCACATGAAACCAAGTTCAGAATCCCAAACTCCAACAAATCGATACAGAATAATACATCTGCTTTGCACACGTGTTCCTTGGTCATGGAATCAATGCTAGCCGAGAGAAGTCCAATCCCTCCATAGTCCTTTTAACTCTCTAGCTCAATAACTCAAGAACTTAGTTAATCATATATTTGATCACTCGAACTCCCAATCCTTTCTGTTTTAATAAAGAATGGAGGTTGAATTGGTTTATGATGCAAATGACAACCCACAGCAGAAGAATATAAGAACTTGCCGCAATAAGAAGCGGATGCAAAACCTGAACAGTTCATATCGGTACAGAATTCAATATAGACATTTGCAAAAGCACGAGTTTCATCCCATCCCCAATTGAAACCAGAAAGAGAGTGAAATTTGAGGGGGGATCCAATAGACAGAGAATGTTTTAAGTAATTTAGCTAAAGATTGCTGGAGGCAATATATTCAAGACATCTCTCGGATACACACAACCAAAAGCTTCAATTTTAAGCCTCATTTCAGAAACCTAAAGAGTACAGAAGCCATGAAATACGAAGACGTAAAATGTTCAAATGCATGCATCTCACATCCATTAATTCATAAAAGAAAACACATAGATGACTCTTAACGAACAAAAATCATTTTGTGACAAGCTGTGCAAATACAAGTCAAATGCCAAAGCTTACATCTCACGTCTATCTCGAATAATAAAAGATAGTTACATATAAGACTGCTATGTCACGTCTATCTCTTGAGTAGCGAATAGCTTTTAATCCAATCTAACTTTTCCAGATTGCCCTGAACTTGAGCCCATGTAGTTATTAGACAATTCCTTTAATTATTCAACTATCAGGAATAATACCTTAAATAAAAAGATTTTTCACGGTCAAAATAGAAAGCTGCACAAATATAAATGCACGCAAGACTCTCGTCAAATAGAATTGTCACCACTACACCTAGTATTTCTTTGGGCAGCATTTCGCCAATATAACTTGGATTAGTCTAAATGTACACAATTCATTACATAATAGATTACACCCCCCTCACATGGAGGGGGCCTACACATAATAAAATATTCGTGGGCCCCCCTCCATGTGAGGGGGGTGTAATCCATTAGGTAATGGATTGGGTGTACATTTAGCACAACCCCTCTCAAGAATCTGGTACAGGTACAGCTAGTAAAAGTCCACTAAATATAATCATAAAAGTAATACAGACAATATGGCATAAACAGTTATTCGAAGTGGAATATTAATTAATAACAATTACAATTCTTAAATCTAATTTTTTTCAGTTTGTTTTCTAGCTTTTTGATTTCTTTAATATCAAATTTGAACCTTTCTTCTTCTGTTTCCTATCTATATACACATGATAGAAGTGGCATTTTCATCACCGGAATTAGATGAACAACATACTGTACATTGAGAAAGTGTCACCAGAAATAATCATCAACGCCTACAGAAGAAGACGGGTATCGATCAGCTTCTAGTTCTTCCTCCATCTCCAATTCTGGCTCCCCAGACCCGAACTCAGCTGATTCAATATCCGCAAGGTTCTTTAAATCTACTACCGAGAGCTCATCAAGGTGCCTCACAACAAGGTCAGCAGCCCCAAGCTCGTATACGGGGTGCTTGCTAGCAACAGCTACACATTTCATCCTTGCATCATGTGCGGCCTCAACCGTATGATTCGAGTTCCCGAACACTATACATCGTTCAGGTATGAATTGAAGAAGCTGTGCTGCGTACACAAACATCTCAGGATCAGGCTTCCCCCTGTAGACATCCTCTGCTGCTACAATGACATTGAAGACCCCTTCAATACCAATAGCTCGCATTGCTATCTCAAGATATTTTCTTGGGCGAGCAGAGACCAAAGCCATTGGTACTTTGTAATGCATCAGAACATTCACAAACTCTTGAGAACCTGAGCGAAATGTATAAATCCCACCTTGCAGAGCTTGGTAAATCTCCTCCTTCCTAGATGCCATTCGCTTCAACTCGGCTGGATCTCTCGACCAGCAGAGAACTTCTGATATTGCCTGCTCATTCTTCATTCCTTCTATCCTCCGGAGCATAAAAGCAGGAGGCGGGGATTTCCCTTCTTCGCGAGCAAGAGCCAACCAGGCCTGGTTCTCAAGATCAGGATTATCTTCAATTAACACACCTTCCCACTCAAATATAGCACCTAACCACCCACAACCCATCCTTTCTTGCCGAAGCAATGGATTGTGAAGTGCCGGATTATCCGCCTTATTCTCCGGTGGCCCCAACCCTGGTCTACGATCAACACCAGTATCAATCCCATATCCAAAATCCCTTGGTATTTTCACATTCTCTCTATAGGAATATGCCTCTTTGGTCAATTCCATTGCCTGAGCCTTTATCGATGAGACTGTTTGTTTATGAACTCGCAATCCCGGCAAAGAAATTGAAAAAGAAACCTTCCTTGGGAGAAATTCTGTAAAAGGAAGCCGGAAATACTGGACCTGCTTTCGTTTGCTTGAAACATCCTTGCTACAATAACCTCCATAAACAGGTCGATGACCCAAGAGGGATGCTGCCGAAATTGACTCCATTTTATTAACTGGCGATAACGGTAGAAACGGCAGAACCCAACTAAAATTTGACTTCAAAAAATTTCCCTTATTGATATAAGTAGTAACCAAATCTGGCTGCCACAAAAAAGGGGAACCCTTATGGCATTAACTTCCACCAATTTTCTTTTAAATCAAGACCTATCGAGTAATTATTAGATTGAATACGAAATCCAACAGCAACGCAAACCCAATCCAACACAATTATTATCACAATCAACAACGAACACACCCTAAATAATCCATCCCAGAATCCGAAAGAATGGGAAAATCGAATTTATATATCTACAGAAATCCCCAAAATTTTTCAGACAGAAATCCCAATAAAAACAGAAAATCGTGGAAGAAATAACTAGATATTTATATAATATACTTCTATGATAGATTTATGAATATTCACAGAGAGAGAGAGAGAGAGAGCTATTAAGAAGAGATTAGGGGTGGTTTTGATTATTGAAAAATCAAGTAATTTTAGAGGGAGAGTTGAGATTTTGATTGTACTATTTGTTTGTGTGGTATATATGCAACACGAGGGGTTTGTGCCTTGTGGGAAACCGGTGATGCCTGCAAAGGGGTGAATTGAAACTACACGTATACGGTGGTTTCAGTTGAACTTCTTCAAAATCGGACGCCAATCACGACTAGTGCTTGAGCTTTTAATTAAAACGTGTTTTTATTCTTTTGCCTCACTTTGAGCCAGTTTGACAATCATTATTGTAAAAAAAAATAAAAAAATTTAAAATAGTGATTTTAAGATAACGTGTAGTTAAAAAGTAAGAAAAAAAATTTTGTACACGTATAAAATATTTTATTGTGTGAACGTACCATTGAAAATAGTCACGTAACAAACCATAAAATAAAGTAATTAATGTCAAACATGCACTTTATATTTATTTTCATTTGTTTTAACTTTCTTTTTTCTTTAACTAATATATACACAATAAGCCCCCGTTTGACATCGTTTATTACAAAACTCTTGATTTTTTACATATTCATTTTTAATCTTACATTCATACAATAAAATATTTTGTACGTAAACTCAAAAAAATTTCCTATTTTTTAACCATACGTTCTTTAAAAAATTACTATTGAAAATACCAAATAATAGTTATGAAACCAGAGCTAAATATTTTTGTGCCGAACAACTCGAGAAAAAGTCAAACAAATCAGGCCCTCGTTTTATAGAAGACCTATGAAGTGTAAAATGAATCAAATTGAGTCCTTTCATCCGAAATGGACTTAAAACTAAAGATTTAACTCAATTTACACATTTAGTCGTCTCTAAACAACGTTTCCAATTTCGATCTACGAATGAAAACGAAAAAAAAAAAAAAAAATAGATGTGGTCCATGATATAATAAGAAATGCAACAAATTACAATTGAATTCACATAAAATTCCAAGGGAATAAGAGCCCACCCTAGAATTGTGAAGATGATTCCGTTCCATAATTTGTGCTAGATTCTTCTTCCAAATTCATATATTCAACCACTTAAAGTGGACAACATGTTCTTGAGAACCACTTGATGCCACGTCAAAATGGCAACGTGTCCTATTATGGATTTTATAATTGTACGTACAAAATATCAAAGTAGATTGTATAAAGGGAAATTAGATATAAAAGAAGAAAAAAAGAAGAAGAAGTAAGGCAAGCCATAAATTCTCAACAAGACGAGACAGAGCATGGCAGAGAGGTGCTACAAGTACATCGGGTTCAACCACTTAAAGTGGACAACATGTTCTTGAGAACCACTTGATGCCACGTCAAAATGGCAACGTGTCCTATTATGGATTTTATAATTGTACGTACAAAATATCAAAGTAGATTGTATAAAGGGAAATTAGACATAGAAGAAGAAAAAAAGAAGAAGAAGTAAGGCAAGCCATAAATTCTCAACAAGACGAGACGGAGCATGGTATTAGTATAGCCCCTCACTTTGAATTTGTGCCACATTTCCATTCTTAAGTAAAATACATGCATGTTAGGTCTAGTGGTGGATCCAGAAATTGGAGTCGGCTAGAGTGGTCAGTGATCGTTCACCTCGATTGAAGCATTAGCAATATAATTTATTAATATTTAATTAAATAATATTTAAAAAATTCGATTAATATATAAATGCACTAAAACGTAAATCACATATTAACTATCATCAAGTTTCCATTTTCAAAATCAACAATTTTTACAAATACCAATTTTCATAAATACTAACAACAGGCTCACAACTCACAAATGACAGATAGACTCACAATAAATACTCAAAAAACATAAAGTCATAAATTCATAATTAATAAATAATAATTGATTAATTTAACTAATAACTCATAATTTCATAAATAATAAATCAATAAATGAACTAAAAGAGCACAAACCAAAAATAAAAATGAAGAGAGGCAGGATGCTTACCGCTCAAGTCACGCCATCACGAGTGAAATCAGTTATTGGCCATGCCGTGGTGGTGTAGTGTTGCAGTGGCCGGTGGCTTAGCGTCGGTGACTCGATGGTGGCTCTGCGTGAGTGTTGGCAGCGAAATAGTGTTTGGAATTGGATGGAATTGTTTGATTTTGGGTTTGAAGTGTCGAGTGTACTGTGCGCGTGATTCGTGATTCGTGAAGTGAATAATACCAGCAAATCAAACAGACTATGCATCTTCAATCAATTGAAGATTGTTCACAGTTTATTTGCAGGTCACATATTTTCAAATTAGTTGGTCACATATTTTTTAATGGTCACATAAGAAAAAATTTGTAGTTCACAATTAATTCGTTGGTCACAGATTTCAAAATTTATACTGACACACAGTCACAAATTTCCAAACTAGTTAGTCACAGATTCTTTCACGATCACAGATTATATAATTTTTAGGTCAAGATAACAAAATGGTTGGTCAGAAATTAACCAAAGCCGCCGCCGCCGCCGCCACCACCACCAAATCAACGCACCACCATCGCCAAAAAGCACCACCGCCAAAAATGACGCAATGACAGCGCCACAACACCACCACCACTAGATCCAATATACTACCAACAAAATCATCACAACCACCACTGTCAACGCCACCGCCGCCACCATTTTGCAACCCACCAATAACAACTTGCACCACTACCATCGTACCACGAACACCACTACCACCTCACCACCAAAACCAACGCCTCACCACCACCGCCATATCCAACACCACCTGCACCAACACTGTAGCACCACCATATCTGCCACCATCTCAAATCCCCAAACCACCCTAAAATCACCCAAAACTATAGTTCAACAGTAGCCTTGTAGCGACGAGAACTCTTACCTACTGTAGCAGCGGCGACGACGATGCCTCTGCCGGCTCTCACAACGCCGTCTGTGAGGGGGAAACACAGCAGCATAGTCGCTGCTGACTCTCACAACGCCCACTGTGAGGGGGAAACATCAAGCGGTGTCTCCAGCGGCGGGCACTTCGTCGGCAACGGCGGCTAAGGGTGAGGGTAGAGAGAGAGAGAGAGAGAGAATATGAAGAGAATGAGAGGAATGAGGATAGAAGAAAAATGATTTAGGGTTTGTTTGGAATTAGGTAGGTGGGTATAATATTTAATTATTAATTCAATACCTGAGTTTTTATTAAATAAAATTCACACCTGAAATTTGAATTTGAAAAATTAAATGCCTGATTTTTTTGTAATTTCCCTATATATATATATATATATAAACGAGAGGTCCTAACGAAAAAAGCCAACAACTTAAAAAAATGTATTTTTTGTAATTTCCCTATATATATATATATATATAAACGAGAGGTCCTAACGAAAAAAGCCAACAACTTAAAAAAATGGCCCAAATGACTTTTGTTCATATTCCAAATCACTCACATTCTTCCCGACCGACTACACCTGCGTTTCAACCTTCAAGTTTCAAGCTTTGTTCATGGTGGCGTGGCATCTATAGGTTCTGGCAAAGCCAGCACGCGCGGCCGCGCCCTCTTGTCGGGTGCTGATTCCATCACTGGTTAGGTCAACTTACCAACCTACCAAGAATTGCTTATCTTATTCATGATTTATTAATATCAAAATATTCGACGGGTTTAGTCCAATCAATTCACTATTTTTTTTTTCTCAAACCTAGTTGGATTGAGCAGGTCACTAGTAGTTCAATTGTCAATTGGTACAAATATATTAATCAGTCCAGAATAATATCCAATTTTCTGATTAGATGGACACGTCTCCCGATTTTAAGACTATAACTACTTGTCATGTGCGATACTACAAAGAATTAATGCAATATGAAACTCATCTATAAACACAAGTTGAGGTAATGAATTACGTGAAATGTCATTTATCAAATATTGTTCGAGCTTGCTAAGAACACTGTCTCTTTGTTCTTAATGCAGAGCTAGTACCAAACTTGTCTTCATCACTATCTCTTTTTCAATAATTAAGTTCTTAATTTGCATTGTTCTTTCTTTCTTTTCTTTGACAAAGCTCATGTAACTTTTTTACTCGCCGAATACGAATCATAAAAAATTTCAACATCTAGATTTAACATGCGTGTAAGTAGAAGTATCCAATGTGCAATGTCGAGCCTACGGGCTTCACTTTTATTGGTCGGTTCACGCAAATAAAGAGTCCCTATAATTTAGCCTGACCTAATCTATTTGTAAAAATTGGATGAATCTCTAGACAGTTCGTATCATGTCAAACTCGTGTTAAAATATTTTGACCCCTCGAATGTAATGAGTGTATTTACAAATATTTAATGAGAATCATCTTCATTTGATCTCATTATTTGTTTAAGTTAAATTAGTGTTCCAATAGAGGAAGCAACAAGGGAGCACCTATCTTGTATTATTTTTTATATGGGATTGAATTTTCTCCACATTACGTCCAGGTTAGGAGGCACATTATTCAAATCCACCCCACAGATTATTATAAAAACTTTTTAATTATTCACATATCCTTATGCCATTTCCACGAGACCACACGTTTAGCCATTAATGGGGTCATGTGGGGTCAAGTGACCCCACAAAATCTTTTGCCTTTTTTTTTTTTTTTTTTCCAAAAATTCAGTATTTGTTATTTTTCAAGTATAAGTTTCTTGCTTAAGCTCAATGAGTATTCATTTTGTTAATTTACCTGATTATCCGTTTGTTAATGAAATGAATTATTGAAATTGGCTTTATAAAATTTTCAAATATAAATTTAGTGGTGAAGAAATAGAGAGAGAGGAGTTTCAAACAAAGAAGAATTTTACAATTTCTATATCCTTTTTGGACATTTTGGACATTTTGGAGAAGTAAAAATCACGAGTAACGGCAAAGTTTTCAGATCTAAAATCACAGTTTACGTGTTGGATCCTTGTGGTCTTTGGAGGTCTTTGATTTTATTCGTCGTATATGATATTTTATTGAAATTAATAAGTTGGTTATTTTCTTTTTTCTGTAATATATATTTGATGTTGCATGATTTTGATAGTTGAATGTGAATGGGAAGATGAGGATGTCGTTAAAATTAATATTTTAGATGGAAATTTTTGGAAGTTCAAGATTTGAGCAATTATGAAATTTAACGAAATTTGACCTTTTAGGTATAATTGAGTTCGATATCCGGCTGACAATGTGTTAAAAATTAGATGATGAGGTTAAAGATTTCAATTCTAGTTTCTCGCAAAACCTTTGCTTCTATCTTTGACTTCTCGCAAAGTATGAAAATGTATAGGCTACAATTGTAGTAGTGTATTGACTTATTTTCATTAATTTTATATTATTTTTTTAAAAAAAGGTTGGAATTTTTTTACCCCACAATACAAAAAGTTTGGATCCGCACCTGTATGTACACACACGATTTAAAGAAGGAAATGCAGTGTTTGCTACTGTGAACTAAATATTATGATGAAAGAAAAAAATAAGTTAAAACCTTGTCAAGTATATTATCTTATACTATCTTAGAACGTTGAAAGATTTTAATTTTAGTGATTTGGGGCTCAATTTTTTTGGACAGCATTTCTAAAAAAATAATCCTCTTGAATTTCACAATCATACTCTCTTAAATAAAAAATTAAAAATTAAGACATAGTTAAGCAAGTAAACTTCTTATTTAAGAATTATGTCCCCTGTTTGACAAGTATTATTTGAGAAAAATAAAATTTTGAATATTGATTTTCAGTAAAATGTGCGGTTAAAAAATAGGAAATTTTTTTTGGATTTACGTGCAAAATATTTTATTATGTAAATGTGTGGTTGAAAATCAGTTACGACATGATTTGCACCGAAAGAATGTAGAAAGAGGAAGCCTTGCGGCATCTTCTTGGCTCACACTTACAACCTCCCAGTCGAGCATTCTCCTAAGGTCATGTTTGGTATGTGATACAACCTTGAGGGGTTGTTCAATTGGTCAGGCCTTGGATTTGATCCCCAATAGTCACCAGTTCGAATTCTCTCAGGGCCACTGAAGTGAGTACCCGGCCGTAAACTTTAGGATTTCATGGGATTAGTCGAGGTGCGCGCAAGCTGGTCCGAATATCCACGGTTATCAAAAAAAAAAAAAATGTTTGGTATGTCATACAAAATGAATCTGACAGTATAATAGACAAGATTTTAGTTTGTCCTTTTTAATTTTTTCAGTACAGCACAGGAAAAGGTAGATGCTAAAGTAGAACTGCCGACCCCTAACTAGGCTTCTTGGTGC
>CAIGRT010168856.1:0-10627 GCA_903798405.1 Fraxinus platypoda | reverse complement strand
CCGACCCGAACGGAACCGAACCCGAACGGTTCCATAATTATATTTGGACCCGACGGTTCCATTTTTTAAATACCCGAAAGTTTTGGGTTGGTTCGGGTCTCTTCAGAACCGAACCGAACCGACCCACGGACAGCCCTAGTCTTAAGTCTTGCATTCCTAAGCTTGCCTAAACAAAATTGGGTGTAGTTATCTCTCTCATTTAATATAATGTTAATAAATTTATACCATGAGTAATAAAATATCGCACAGTGTCTTGGAAAATATTTATTTTCCTTATCAAATAAAACGAAAAAAATGTATATAAAAAGAGAGAATTGTAAAAATTGACCCCTTATGTTAACTACTTTTTTTTTTCCAATCAAAACCTATCGTATCAATATCAAATGCATCATTTGGATGAGGTCAAGTTAAAAAAGAAACCTATGAGACGGGAATAAATAGATCCACTCTACCGAATTATATTTGATCCATAAATGGTTGTCAATAATAATGTTGAGAAAAGAATACAGTAAAAGAAATTATAGAATTTTATTAAAAAAAAAAAAACTTTAATTTAACTATCTACATAGATGCAAAAAAGTGTAGAGGGGAGAATACAAATTGGATCTTATGCACAACTTGTTTGGCAGTTGTCCTGCTGCAAAAGGAAAAGATTCAATCTTGAAAGCCAAAGACGAAGCAAAGAAGGTAGCTACATTTTTCAAGTTTTCAACAAAAATATAATTATCAAAATCATAACTACCCCGAATTGATAATGCTTTGCTCGTGGGTTGGGTTAATGCTAGAGGCAGAGCCAGAAAAAACATGTTGTCGTGGGTTGAAAATTAAATTTTTTTCAATGATTTCAAGCCAAAAGAGATGCTCTATGCCTCACGAGATCTTGTTTAAAGACTAAATTCATGATACTCGTGACAAAGTAGGTCTCGAACAAGTAAAAATCTAGACGTCAACCCTAAAATCCTACTAGACCTTCTTAACTTTCCTTGTTAAATTAATGGCAACCCTCATATGTCGTACTAAATGCATAAAAAATAAAAACATTTACATCCCAACAATCCAAAAATAATCTACCAGCAAGAACTTAACCACTTGTTTCAATATTAGAATTAGTCAAAAATTCAGTACCAAATCCAACTAACCCTGAATCAGACTATCCTCAAATATAAAATGCAATTTAAGGTACTAAAATCCAAGCGAAGTGCCTGCCAAGCTTAGTTCATGTCCTCGTCAAATCAAGTGTAAAATCCAAGCGAAGTGCCTGCCTGCCAAGTTTCACTTTTTTCTATGCAACCAAACCAACAACATTATTATGTACAAAACCCGGCATTAATAAATCACAGCAAAGTGCATGACCGGAAAAAAAATATTTAAGAATTGCACCTACTACATATTGGTTAAAGGATTGATGCCAAAGACAGTTGTCGACTTCGGTTTATGGTTGCTGACAAGCGACCGCTAGCTTCGTTATGGTTGGGTGCAAGGTTCAATGGCTTTGGGGATTTGTCTTCCAGCCCTTGTTTGGCCCCTATTATAACGAAAATTTGGGGAAAATGTAATTTTGAATAGTAATTTTTTTGAGAATATTTGGTTTAAAAAAATGAAAAATTTTGAATTTTCTTATAATATTATTTTACTGGAGAACGTGTGATTGATAAGAAGAGAGATGAATTATAATTTTAATGGGGTCAAACATGGACTCAATTTTTTTCATTACAAATCTAAAATTTTAGCCCCTGTTTGATGGGCTTTTTTTAAAAAAATTATTTTTTCTACATACTTTTTTTAACCACACATTAATACAATAAAATATTCTACACGTAAACGTATATTTTTTCATATTTTTCAATCACACATTCTCCAAAAATTTACTATTCAAACATTATGGCTTAATCGACGAACTAGAAAAGTAAATGAATTGAGTTTTGAGTGGGACTTCAAAAATGAAATAAACAATTTATTCAAGTGGGCTAAGTACACTTGGGCTAATGAGCTAAATTTTTTCTTCGTGGAAATTACACAAATCCATATCTTTCAAATTTCAATTTCAAATATGAGATTCAAAAGTTTTGTATTCAAAAATCAGGTGAAAATTTAAAATTTTTAATATTAATAATAATATAAAAAATTAAATTAATCTAAATATTCACTTCACCCAATTCCATTTCCATTTACCCTACCAAATTTCATTCCAAACCTAATTATTTTCCTTTTTTTCTCTATTCTCTCACTCCTCTATCTAACCTCTCCCTTACACAGATCATAGTCGTCGGAAGACAATAACACTATGCATAGAAGACGGCAGCGACGTTCATTTGCGCAGCGACGATGTCCAGTCAGCCATCTTCACAACAACATTTTGCTGAAAAGTCACGCGGTCAATGATAAACAGTGTTGCTGTGCTGCGGCGCTATGCAAAGCCGTCGCGCGCAGTTGATCACCCCTTCGTTCACCGACGTCGAATCATCACTTCGATCAACCACCTCCATCATCTTCGTCGCCCCTCACCCCTTCATTCACCGGTGCGACGTGGATGTAGTTTTGGGGATGGCGACAACAGGGATGTGGTGTTTCTTCTCTTCGATATGTCGGGGCGACTCCACGCTCCAGTCGTTGTTGCTGCGAAGGTGCGTGTGCGCTATAGTCGCCGCTGTAGTGACGGTGACATGGTATTCCTGGGTGTTGGCGGTAAGGTTGTTGTTTCTGGGTGTTTTTGGGTGTCGCCCTCCGATTGTTGTGGGTTGTTTTGGGTATTGGTGGTAAGGTAGTAGTGGTGAAAATTTAGAGTTTTGGGGGGTAATTGGTGGTGGTTTGAAAATTGTGACGGTGTTTGTAGTTGGGTGGTGGTGGTGATCAACGGCGGCTATGATGGTGTTGGTAGTTGACGGTGACGGTGACGGTGATGGTGGTGGTAGTTGACGATGATGGTGTTGTGGTGGTGGTGGTGGCGGCGGGATGAGATGTAGAGTGTTCGTGATCAACTATTCAGGTGTTTGTGACCAACTACATGTTTGATTTTTGACCAACTATTAGTAGTGGATTGGGATTGAGGGTAAGGGTGGTGATTAGTGGCGGACCCAACAAAAAAGTTTAGCTCGGGCGGACGTTGATTATTGACCGTCGACAATCAGTGATCGTAAGAATGAGACCGTTTATTAATATTTAATTAAATAATATTGAAAATAAGACTAAACTTAAATTTTTTTACTTACAAGTAAGTTTATTTAAGTAAAAAAGTAAGTTTAAAATAAGTAAGTTTATTTAAGTGAAAAAGTGAATTTAAAATAAATATTTTTTATAGACCAGTTGCCGTATCTTAATACTCGTTTGGATTAATGAAAATCTTTAAGTGCTCCCTTCGAAAATCATGAAGAAGACAAGAAAATAAAACAAAAGTTTAACAATATATTTTGCATGGAATGCGGATTAAACATGTGACATTTCAGACTTGTTACAAGAATAATACAAAGATTATTAGATTAATCATTAACTTATTCAAATATATGAATTTTTCAAGAAAAATACAGACAAAAATATGTGTCTGCCATTTTCTCTCTCTTATTTTTCACTGCTCAAATTTTTAATGTTTCTTAATCAATCTCAACATTCCTTCTGAACCCAATTCTAAGGTCATTATGAGTGCAATTTCATATTAAAAAGGCCCAACTATCTCGGGCCAAAATTGGAAAAAAGAAAAAACAACCCACCTCACCTGAAACAGTGTCTTCTTCTTCCCCGTCTTCTCCATTCTCTCTGCAACAGGACTGTACAATGACCCGACGGTGCCGATGGTATTGAAGACTCCGGTGGATCCAGCACGGGCAGTCCCGTCCCCTCGCCGGGTGCTGGGTCCGCCCCTGATTGTGATGAAGTGTTTGGTGTACGCGACCAACTATTTGGTTATTTGTGTTCAATTATTTAATTGTAATCTAAAAATTCGATAAATCGTGATTGAAAAATAATTTGTGACCAACTAATTTGAAATATGTGACCGTTAAATAAGTTGTGACCTATAAAAATTGTGATTCGTGGCCAATAAATAAATTTTGTGACCTATAATATTTGATAATAATGACCAGTAAACAAGTTGTGACCTATAAGTATGTAATTGTGAATTGTATAACCGTGACCATAATATTTTTAATTAATAAAATATTTTTAATTATTTAGAGCATGTTTGTCTACCANTGATGAAAATTTTCCCTTTGCCAAAAAGGTCGTGCAAGGCACTTGTTTAACTTAACTGTAGATTTGGACGGAAGTAGAACAATCTGCATGAATTAGAGATAGGTTGGCGATTAAAAGTCTTGTACACACGAGGACAAAATGAAAAAGTTGGGGACCTACGGTGCAATAAACCCAGATTTATAATTAGATGGCTTTAATTTTCATTTTTAAGCTTTTATTAATTAGAATATTGGATTTTTAAAGTGTCATTGGATTGGATTTCAATCTACTTTCTATATTTAAGAATGGTTGGATCTCCTTGTCCTAATAGCAGTTAAAGCTATATTTTTAGGGCATGTTCGATCGTGCTTAAAATTCAATTAAAATTGAAAATATAGCCGTTATTAGATCTCACTCGTCTAATAAAAGTCAACAATAACGACTAATTTTTCAATTTTAATCCGATTTTAATCTCCACCAAACACATTCTTAAAGTAATTGTGCGAGTTTTGAATTGGCATATACTTTACACCTAAAATATGCAATTTTCTGTTTGTTTTAATTTTAGTGTATAGTCCACCAACAATTAATATCACTTGGCAAGCCCAACCCAATTCTTAAAACTAAATTTTTGTTTTAATTTTTGGCCCAATTTTTAGAACTAACTTTGTTTAATTTTACTCCAAATCCATCCCAAACTCATTTGATTCCTCTCTTTTCTTCAAAATTCAAACCTCAGGCGTCTTTTGAAAATTTTGAAAACCAAATTGGAATTCCCAAATTTTTTTAACCTTAAAATTTTTCCTATCCACGGTCCACCCATCATCGGAGCCGTCGATTGCCGACCGCAAATTGTCAACCACAAATCATAGCTATTGACGAAATATACACGTGAAGAAATTTTGGGAAGGAACTGTATGTACAATTGTTTATGCTTTGTGAAACTTCCATTTTAAATGTTGTTCTTCCCTGTCCCTCATGAAAGATGTTTTTTTGTGGAATTTTTTATATTTTTACATTGTCATGAAAACTCATTATTGCCTAATATAGTTAAAATAATTTTAGGTTTCCATTTCTTTCTAGAAATTTAAAAAAAAATGTAGGCAAGAAATTTTGGAACTTATTTCATTTGCGTGATGAGTAGACTGCTGATATAAAATCTAGTTTCTTACAATATGAATGAATTTAAGTTGGAAAGAAAAATAGAGGTATATGAATTTATGATTTGAATATGAATGAATTTATGATTTGGGATATGAATTTATAATTTCTCACGATAGATGGGTATGAATGTATGATTTGGTAAATGAGATTTTAAATTCTAAACTTTTACAATATGAATGAATTCATAATTATGGTTTTATCAATTTGTGTTTATGAAATATTGTCACATTGAAGTATTTTGGTTTTTATGTTTTTTTAGTTTTAAATTTTAATATGAAAGAAAACCGACCTTCTGTCAAGAAAGAATAACATCGTTATCCTTTTTTTTTTTTTTTCAAGTGCTAAAAATTTAAAGGTACAACTGTAATAGATAATATTATATTACGACTTCTTTTTTGTTGTATTGCGGGATAAATTGAATTAACTCGACACCTTTACTTACAAAACGCGCTATATAATATCAAATATTTGAGTTGTCACTAATTCTACAAGAAAAGAAAACCACTAATTATAATGTCCACCTGTCACCTCTTTCGATCCAATTTATCAATCAAATAGAGAAACACCTGGCCACCCTTTACCGACTTCTTAATCCTTTCGACACCGATGGCGATGTTAAATTTATATTTTGATTGAATGGAACATATTATGTCCTTATTTGATAGAGATTAAAATTAATTTTTTAATAGATTTTAAGAAAATATAATGAAATGTGTGATTGAAAAATTGTAGATCTTATAAAATGCGTGATTAAAATTAAATGTGACCCACGTGTCCAAATCAGAGACAATGACGGAATGCATGTGACCCACGTGTCCAAATCACCCATTTGTACACGTAACCATTTCGGTCACGTAATGATTGAAGAATTATCCATTTTGAAAAATTATTTGCGAATATTTAAACAAGATAACATTATTATTATTAATCTAGGATCTTCTCTTATGTACATGATATGATTTTTTGACCATGACATCAAACGCATAACTTGGGATCCCTTATTCCAAATTAGAAAATTTTGCAAACGCGGGCAAGCGTTTATAAACCATTTAGTGATAAATCAATTTTTTATTTACATTCATAGGTACTAATTACTTATCCTTAATTCAATTTTATATATTTACAAATAAAATTGTTTTAAAACAGTTGCCAAACATATAAATTTCAAACAAGCATCGACTGCTGATTCTGCTAATGCAGGAGGATCCGAGTCAGATGATGCCAAGTTGTCTGATAGCTCGTTGATAATGTTGAGATACTATGAGTTGGCGGATCAGTACAAAAATGGCAAGTAATCAAAGATCTTTTCTAATTAGGGCCCTTTTTGGACACGTTTATCATAATAACTTTGGCAAAAATGGCAAGTAATTGAAGATCTTTTCTAATTTTGGCCATAACTTTGGCTACGGTTATCAAAATCACGCTCATAACCCCAATTCGAAAAACTCTTTTCGGCGTGCACATCGTGTTCACCGAGCGTGTGCGTTGATTTCAAGGGCAAAATTCGTTGTTTTCCCTTTCGAATCCCCAATTTTAGTTATTTTTTCTTTTTTTGGTAATATTTCGTTTGGCTTTTTAACATAGATTATGAACTCGATTTGAGCCAGATTTTTGGAATATTATTTCTTTTATTACGTAATTTCTTTTGGCATGACTATTGAGATTTTGCTATTTTTGATAAAATTTTGATAATTACGATTTTTTAGCTGTTAAACCCGGCTTGTAGTTGTTTTTGCATGTTGGATGAATAATAAAGAATTTTCTTGTTTTCTTGGCGTTTCTCTTGTGTTCTTCCCTGTTAATTATCTGTTGAAACCAATCTGCAGAATAATCGTTATTCTGCTCGGCGTAATGCATTATTCTGCTCGGCGTCAACTGCATTACATAGTACAAAAATATTGAGGAAGATTTTCAAACCTAATTTTCTTTCCAAACCTTGATCTTGATATCAATTTGCACGTGTTAAAAACTCAATCATCATTTTAGTTAATTAACTTTAAATATTTCTCGAATAATCGGAGTACTTTCGAGATTGTTTTTCATCCATCGTTCTATTTGCTTCCTTTGAAAATTGACAATTTAGATAACTTGAGAAATGAAATCATTAATTTTTCGACTGATTAAGAGTAACAAAGAAAAAATATTGTTTAAAAATAATGACTTTTGGGAAATGACTTTGGAAGTATTATGATAATATGAGAAAAACTTAAAACTCGATAATTTTTGGAAAATTAATTTAAAAGTAAACCTGCCGTTTAGAATCATTTTAGAAGTTGAGCAATTATTAAGAAACAACATTGAAATTATTATAGTCATTGAATTTTTCTACAATCCGTTGTAGCATTATACTGCGAGTTTGGATTCATTTTGGTTTAGATCTTATGTTGGCGACAAAAAAATAATAATAATAATAAATTCTGCAACAGTTGTGAATTTGAAACTTCGATCAATTTTTCCTAAATTTAATATTAACCCATGTTTGAGCTCCATTATTTCTTAAATACGTTTTTCAAAAAAATTCATTTCCAACTTTACATTCTTTCATAAAATAATATTACGGGTCTGTTTGATTGGTTTAAATTTCATGAAAAATGTCACATTCGAGGAATTCAAATTCTATTTTGGTTGTTTGATACGAAAGTGGAAATGGAGTTCGAATTTCAAGGTACAACCATTTTAAACTTGTTTTTTACCAATTTCATGTAATTCAATTTCTACTTTGGCTATTTGATACGAAGTGAAAATAAAGTTCGAATTCCAAGGTACAACCTCTTTAAACTTTTTTTTTTTTTGCTAATTTCATGGAAAATGCATTCTTATGGAATATTTGAGTTTTTATTTTCCAACTTACATGAAATTGAAAAGACTTTCCACATTTACCAATCAACATCTTTAAGTTTGTTTTTTGTCATTTCATGGAAAATGCATTCTTATGGGGTATTTCGATTTTTATTTTTCAACTTACATGAAATTGGAGAGCATTTTCATCTTTACCAATTAAATGGACCCTACATGTAAATTCAAAATATTTCCTTATCTTTTAACCCCACATTATGCAAATTGGATAATACACACGCGTCACGTTTTTGATTAATCAATCAAACAGATACCAGTGTTGATCTTACAAGGGAAAAATTGAAGTTTCACCTTATCTTATTGTCAATTTGTCATGAGTGGATCACCTAAATCTCTTCACGTGTATTTGTTCTATGGTTGCCTTTTTCATCTCCTTGTGCTTATGGTTGAGACTTTCATTCATATAATTATATTTTAACACACTAAGGATCCGCTTGATTGCAAGGGTGGAAAAAAAATGAATTTCAGATGAAGTAATTGCCTAGAAATTGTTTTGCAGAGAATTGTTAATTATGTGTGTTTGATTGGTATAATTTTCTACCCGAAAAATTTTAAAATTTTGTGTTCGTTTGATTTTTTTTACATGTAAATTGTCCATTAAAGTGATAATTTTTTCACAATTGATTATAAAATTTGTTTCCATTGCCAAAAAGTGAAAAAAAAAAAAAAAAAATTCCTAAAAAAATCATTTTTTTAATCAAAGTTTAGTGTTCGTTTTAAAATCATTTTTTTCATCAAAGTTTAGTGTTCGTTTTACTTTATTTACATGGAATTGTTCATTAAAGTGAAATTTTTTTTACAATTGGTTATGAAATTTATTTCCATTGCCGAAAAAAAAAAAAAAAACGCAGTCAACTAGGAATTGATTTTCCCCAAAAAAGAGGAAAATCAGGTGCGTGAGCAAGGAGCAAGAAAAGAAATTCCCATCAACTTTTGGCTCATCAAACATGACACTAGATGGGAAATGGAGAAGAAATTCCTAGTTCCATGGAATTTAATACTCATCAAACAGGGCCTAAAGGTCCATTGAGCACGATTTTTGAAAAATTAAATGACCTTTTAATATTCAAAATCAGCTTTTGAATCAATTTGGCTAATTTTATAAAATTACTTATTCTAGTTAAAAGAATTTTTAAAGAAAGTTAGTTCAATGTGATTTCTTTTAAAATAAATTTTGGAATAGAATAATGCTAAATGTACATTTTCCATGACACCATGGTTGACATTCCCCTTACGTAAAGGAAATCTATGTAGTAATGAAATGGATGAGTTCAAAATTAATAGTTTATAAGTTGTCATGTGGAAGAGTGTAAAAAAATGTATAAGGGATAGTGTAAATGTTGCACGATTGTTTGGAATAAGTTATTTTAAAATAAATGATAGATAAGTAAACATTATCTATCGATCTCTTAAAATGTGTAAAAGAATGGTGATTTGAGTGTTGATAAATATCAGCAAAAGTTAAGTTACTTTTCTGTTTTTTATGAAAAGATATTTATTAAAGAATATGACACGCGTAGTTAGCTGGATTAGAAGTTTATAGGGCTTTTGAAGAGATTTGCCTTATCGCAATGTTTGATTCACATTTTTTCAAAATTCATTTTCAATTATACATTTTTCAATAAAATAATATTTTTCATCACATCGAAAACTTTTTCTTATTTTATAACAACATATTTTTCATCACATCACTATTTAAAATACAGTCTTTCCTCAATAATGTGCATCAAATAACTCCCTATAACTGCGTCGACACCTTTCATTTATATATTAATTTAAGATATATTTTATTAATTCCCCACGTAGCTCATGATTTTTTGACACTTGTCCTGTGCCGACACCTTTCATTTATGTATTATAATAATTCTTGACGCGTGTTCGAGTATTTTATAAGATATATTTTATTAATTCCCCCCAAAGCTCATGATTTTTTGAAACCTGGTAATTCATTCGTTCGATTAAAATAATCAAACATAGAACATCTGTCCTATCGTCCAAGGGCAAACCTGTTCTTTTATTCAGACAGCTCACATTCTAATAATATCACATGAAGATCAACTTTATATTTCGTTATAAAATTGGCGTTATTTAAAAATACTTGTTAAAGAATTAATCTCTTAAATTATATATTACTTTCGAGAGCATTTATCTTTTATATATCATCTTTTAGAAAAATGTCGATCTAGCTCGATCTTTGCTACTAGATTATGATTTATATTGAAGTATATTAAAATGAAGAAGATTGAATTTTAGGCCGTGCTTGATTGGCCGGATTTTTCAGGGAAGTAGGAAAATATTTTCTACTTTCCATCTTTTTGACTGTTTGATAGGCGAAATTTTCCACGGAAAATATTTTCCACCTTACCCCCACACGTGTGCATTTTCCGGGTAATTGATGAAAATTTTTCAGGCTGGCTGCAAATTTTTTTTTTTTTTTTTCAAA
>CAIGRT010168846.1:0-11922 GCA_903798405.1 Fraxinus platypoda | reverse complement strand
CCCCCCCCCCCCCCCAAAAGGTCCCAATCCCATTAATTCATACAATCAAAAATCACTTTCTTTCCCATCCAACAAACGTGGTAGGCTATCATTACCAATTCCCAAAATCAAGGCAATTAAATAGTATTAAAATAAAACTAATTGACACATTTTCAACTACTCCTACACACGTGGCTACCCCACAATTCTTTTTTTTTTTTTTAAATACAAAATCCTTATTTAATAAAAATCAATTAATAACTTACCAATAAACTTACTCTACACGTGTCACCCTTGTATTCTAACTCATTAATTAACTTAATTAAATAACAATTTAAGATGATATATTTCGACCTCGATAACTTGGGTCTCACTTATCCGAATTAACTTTTTCTCTAGCCTAATATGCATGATTAATTACGATCTAGTCAACGAGCCCAATTTCCATATACTTATCATTGCTCCATCAATATCTAAATATTTGACCCATATAAAAATAAATTTAATATATATACACTTTAGTCCATAACTTTCCAAAACATTAAAAAGCATATAGAATAATTAATTCTATTCTATGAAAAATTTTTGTACTTTACAATCTCCCCTCCTTAAATATTTTCGTCCTCGAAAATTACCTTGGCTAATCAAAGAGTTTTGGAGACTTGATTTTAAGCTCCTCTTCCTTTTCCCAAGTTGACTCGTCAAATCCATGATTTCGCCATTGGACATTTACCAAGGGAACTTCTCTGTTTCTGAGTTGATGCACTTTTCTATCCAAAATCATCGTCGAAATTTCTTCACGTTATAAGTCTCTTCATACTTCCAATGTCTAATAACCCACCACATGATTAGGATCATGAACGAATTTTTTGAGCATTGAAACATGGAACGCGTTATGCACTGCTGCAAGTTCAGGTGGTATAAGTCGATAAGCCACAACGCCAATCATTTCAAGAATTTTGAAAGGTCCAATATATCGTGGTCTCAACTTTCCCTTCTTACCAAATGTCAATACACCCTTCTTGGTGCCACTTTCAGATATAATTAGTCCAAATATATTTACTCTTGAGCCCAATTTATGATATTTAACATGAACTACAAAATGTTTATAATATTTGATATATTTTATCAACTTTTATAATAGTTTAATATTCGACCCAAATCAAATTTACGATAAATTCTAAAAAAAATATACACAAAAGAAATAAATCCTTCATGCAAATAAGTTGGTTAGGCTTATCACTATAACTTTTGGACTTTAGTGTGATGACAATGCTAGACATGAAGTATTTCATTTGCTAAATGACCAATATTAAGTTTAGGCCCTTATGAAAATAGTAAGAAAATTTAGGGTGTTACACTTGTAGCTATCGGTAACCTCTAGTATCCGAGTGGGCATAACAGCTATGATTCCTTCACACTCCACCTCCTTCTCATGCCTCCTTGTGACAATGCATCAACTACAAAGTTATCAGCTCCTCGTTTATACAATATTTCATAACTGAATGCCAACAGTTTAGTGAGCCATTTCTATTGAAAGGGGGTTGTAGTCCTCTGTTCCAGCAAATATTTGACAAATTGGTGGTCAGTCTTTATGATGAAGTGTTGGCCCTCTAAATAATGTATCCATGTACTAACAGCAGTGACTAAGGCTAGCAGTTCCTTTTCATAAATTGACATACCCATGTTCTTGATTCCAATATCCTTGCTTAGGTAAGCTAGAGGCCTTCTATCTTGCATTAGTACAGCACCAATTCCACTTTTGGCAATCATTGGTTTCAATGATGAAAGACTGATGGAAAGAAATGAGGTAAAACAAGCACAGGTGTTGAACTCAAGGCTTCTTTTAATTGTTCAAAGGCTAAACCTCTAACCTCTGTCCACTGAAAATTGTCTTTCTTAAGCATGCCTATCAATGGTTTAGTTATCACCCCATAACTCTTGACAAACTTCTTGTAATACCCAATCAACCCTAGGAAGCCCCTCAACTATTTGATGTTCCTAGATTTAGGCTATAGCTGCATTGCTTCCACCTTGCTGGGATCAGCTGAGACTCCTTCTTTGCTGATAATATGACCTAAGTACTCAACCTTCAATTGCCCAAAACTACACTTAGACCTCTTGGCATATAGTTGGTGTTTCTGTAATAGCCACATTACTGATTCCAAATGTTAGCAATGAGAGTCTAGATCAGTGCTGTACACCAAGATGTCATCAAAAATATTAAAACATATTTCCTCAGCTGGTCATTGACACCTCATTCATGAGGCTTTGGAAGGTAGATGATGCATTGGTGAGGCCAAATGGCGTCGCCTTGAACTCATACAACCCTTGGTGTGTTTTAAATGCAATTTTATGAACATCTCCTTTAGTAACTCTTATCTAGTGATAACTTGCTCTAAGATCAATTTTTGAAAAAACCTTTGCTCCATGAAATTCATCTAATAGTTCATCTATAAGTGGCATTGGGAATTTTTTCTTGATTGTTAGGGCATTCAACTACCTGTAATCAACACAAAATCTCAAGGTTCCATCCTTCTTCTTCATAGGGAGTACATGTGAGGCAAAAACACTATTGCTTGCTTGTATAAGCCCAGATTGTAGCATTTCTTTAATCAGCTTTTCTATCTCTATCTTCTGGATGAATGGACACTTGTAGGGTGTGATTTTAAAAGGCTGGGCACCTTCTTTATGAGGAATGTGGTGGTCATGTGATCTTAGAGGACGGAGCCTTTTTGGTTCCACAAACACCCCTGAGAATTGATGGATTACTTCCAGTAGTTTGCTAGGTACCACCTCTTAGGGTTTTTCCTCTTTAAGAGTATATAACTGTCCCACAACTCCATAGTGATTCCTGTCCATTATTCTTTCCATCTCTTGTACCTCTATCATGTCCATCGATAATTTTCATACTTCATTTCTCAACTTAACCTCACCAAGAAAACGTGTTTAAATAAAACTTGTTACAATTTCATTTAATCAAAATGGAAATGTATGACTTGAACCTAAACGACGTCGCATGCTTTTGAATTTCAGTTACTTTTGTTGGCTTCCTATTTCCTTCCTTCTTCCCCTTTCTTTCTTCTGGTTTCGATTCTTTTCCCTTCCTAATTACTCTTCACGTGACACCATGTAAAATATAAGCTCAAAGGGAATTATCAGCTTGTCCCCACTAGCTAATTTAACAAAATGAGTTGAGATGTATTACAATTTTTATAAAAGACTCAATACCTGAAGAGTCTTTCCAAGTCCTATTTCATCAGCCAGCAGGACATGCACTCCATGCTACAATATAAATCTAGAAATCAGCAGATGTATTATTGGGAATTTCAGAGATCCTTCCATGTCGACAAATTGCTACGGCCCCTTCATGCGTGAGAAAATTAACAAAAAATCTACAGTAATTAATATACTTTACCAATTTTATTTGCTTTCTTCAAGGGAAAGGGAGAAGGAAAGAGTTAAAGAATTGACCTTGACCTTGAGATCATCAATCTCGAGCTTTAACTCATCCTTCATGCCGGCCGCTGCAACAAATCCAATTTTTTCGTCTTGTCTTCTTCGTCCTCCTCCCCAAAGTGTATGTTGAAGTCCGAAGGAAATTGAGATGTAGAGAGACCCAAAATCAGAGCACGAAGTGAGAGAGAGAGAGAGAGAGATACCTGTAGAGTTGAGAAGAGAGGATTCTAGAATAGAGAGAAGAGGAGTTTGGAGGGAAATTCTGTTATGTTCTCTTCAATTGAATCCGGGAGAGGGAATGCATTATATACACAATGAAGTGAAGGGAAATACATAAATAACCCTATCTACATGTGCTTCAATACTTCTCCTCAAGATGAGAAATGTATGTTTAATACTCCTATCTTGGTTAACAAAGATTTAAATCTAACTCCCTCTAAAGGTTTAGTTAACAAATCTGCCAATTGTTCTTGTGAGGCCATATCTAACATTTTCACTTCTCCAGCTTGAACTTTATCTCTAACAAGATGACAATCAATCTCTATGTGTTTTGTTCTTTCGTGAAACACTGGGTTGCTAGCAATGTGAATGGCTGATTGGCTATCAGAGAATAACAAAGCTGCCTGGTTGTGTGTAACACTTAAATCACTAAGTATGTTCCTTAGCCAACTCAATTCACAAACAGCAGCAGTCATGGATCAATACTCTACTTCAGCTGAATATCTAGAAACTGTGTGTTGCTTCTTTGATTTTCGAGACACCAATGAGTTACCTAGGAAAATACAATAACCAGTAACTAATCTCCTGGTATCCGAACAAGCTGCCCAATCAGCATCGTAGAAACCTTTGAGAATTAAATCTGACTTACTTTCAAAGAATAAACCTTGTGCTGGTGTGCCTTTTAGATATCTCAATACATGATGAGCAGCTTCTAGATGAGGTTGCCTTGGTGACTGAAGAAATTGGTTAAGAACTTTCACCGCATAGGACAGATCAGGCCTGGTTATGGTCAAATATAAGATCCTTCCTACCAACCTCCAGTATGCACTGGCATCCTCAACTGTGCCTCATTCATCCTTGCTAAGTTTTAAGTTGTGGTAAAGGACAATTTACAGGTTTGGCACCAAGATAACATGCATTAGCCAGAATTTCCAATGCATATTTTCTTTGACATATAGAAATTCCATTTGAAGTTCTCGCCACCTCAAGTCCCAAAAAGTATTTCAGAATTCCCAAATCTTTTAGTTTGAACTACTGGTTTAATTCCCTTTTAAATTGTTCAATATATGATAAATCATTACCTCCTATGATAATGTCATCCACATAAATGAGTATAATAGTGAAGGAATCATCATTTTGTTTGTTGAATAGAGAGTAATCTGATTACGATTGTTTGAAGCCTTGTGAAAGTATGTGTGAAGTCAGTTTAGCGTTCCATTGTCTTGACGCCTATTTGAGTCCATAAATGGACTTGTTCAATTTGCAAACAAGTTGATCTTCATTCTTTCCCTGCTGCTCATAACCCTTAGGCATCAACATATACACCTCTTTATCTAGTTTACCATGGAGAAATGCATTGTTGATGTCTAGTTGATGGAGATTCCAACACTTATGAGCAACAACAGCTTAAAGAGTCTAAACAGTCACCAACTCAGCAACAGGAGGGAAGTTTCTTCATAGTCAAGTCCAGCCTGTTGTGTGAACCCTTTAGCAATAAGGCGTGCCTTCTTCCGTTCCTCTATCCCATCATAATGAAGCTTTACTTTAAAAACTCATTTGCAAGCCACATGTTTCTTATGGGCAGAAAGCTGACAAACTATCCAAGTATCGTTGGAAACCAAGGCTTGATACTCTATATCCATAGCTTTGCACCAATCCGGATGTTTGGAAGCCTCATCATATGACTGGGTTCATAAATTGTGGATAGAGCCAGTGAATATTTTCTCTGTGCAGGAAATAATCTGCTATAATCTAGATATTCTAAAATAGAATATTGTTTGCCAGCTATGGGACATTTTTCCATGGATTCTGATTGGGAAACAGGCAACTGAGAGACTAAACTGCAATGATAATCCTGAAGATAGGTAGGGGCTCTTTTAGGTCTTCTAGATTGGTGAATTGGTATGATAGGAGGTGAGGAAGTTACTTTAGATGGAGTGAATTCAAGAGTTTGTTCTTCAGATGGGGCAGGTGAATGGAGTGATGGAATAGAAGAGGAATAAATATTTTTTAGGGTGAAGGTAGGAACATAAGTTTTGGACAGGAATGTAAAGAGATAAATCATGTACTGGAGCTGGAAATAAGGTTGAATCATGTGATGGAAAAACATCAGTCTTTAATAGAGAAGTAAGGAACTTAGGATGATGAAATGGAAATATATTTTCATGAAAGGATACATCTCTAGAAGTAAGAATAGTATGAGCATGAAGGTTATGTAGCTTATATGCTTTCATGCCATAGGGGTACCCAATGAAAATGCAAGGTACAGCCCTGGGATCAAACTTGGTACAATGGCGCTTAAGGGTGGAAGCATAACAAAGACACCCAAAAACTTTGAGATGTGTATATGATGGTGTTTCCTGAAAAAGTATTTCATAGGGAGTCTTATTAGCAAGCATAGGAGTAGGTGTTCTATTAATGAGATGTGTGGCAGTAAGGATGCAATCTTCCCAAAATTTATGAGGTAAATTAGCTTGGAATTTAACGGCCCTTGCAATGTTTAGGAGATGCTGATGTTTTCTTTCCACCACACCATTTTACTGGGGAGTTTCTACACAACTAAGTTGATGGATCCCTTAGAATGGTAGAACTCAGTTATGTGAAATTCAGATCCATTATCAGATCTGATGATCTTCAAATTGCATTGAAAATGTGTTTAGATCATATGATTAAAGGATTGAATGAGAGGTCTAGTTTGAGATTTTTCTCGCATGAGGTCTGTCCAAGTCATTCGAGAGTGATCATCTACAACAATTAAAAAATACCTAGAACCATCCAATGAAGGAATTGAATACGGTCCCCATATATCACAGTGGATTATGTCAAACACCTTGGAGGCTCTTGTTTCACTAATAGGAAAAGGTAATCTATGATGTTTGGCCATATTACAAATGGTGCAATGCAGTTGTTTATCAAATGTAATAACATGAATGAGATTGTGCAAAATAGACAGCTTAGAAATGGGGACATGTCCTAAGCGACAATGCCAAAGATCAATATTAGTTCTAATACTAAGTTGTTTGTGGAATTACAAATAACATCTTCTGTCTTATTACACTGTAAACCAAAATAAAAAATGTAATTGGGATATGGAGAAATAGAAGAATTGCTGTGATGAGGAATAGTCTGAGGATCAGATTGATGATTATTGTATGAAGGTTTGTCATGAAGTTGTTGAACAGAATGCAAGAAAGAATACAACTTATCTTCAAGTTTGCTTACCCCAATCGTCATCATGTTAAAAGATCATGGACAAAACAATACCGATGTAAGAATATCATAAAACAATTGTGCTTAAGTATCAATCTGCTAGCAGAGATCAGATTGAATTTGAAACAAGGCACCACTAAGACTTCTATTAAAATCAAAGTATCAGACAACTTTACTGTCCCAATATCTGTGGCTTCAGTAGTATCACCATTTGGTAATCTCACCGTTGCTTTGATAGCATCAGACACAGTAGTTGAATGCATTACGGAGCACGCCATATGTTCTGAAGCTCCTGTATCTATGGTCCATCTACCTACATCTTTATGATCATTAGGACATATGCGATTACCTGAGAAAGCTAAAGCATCAAGCATTAGACATGTAGTGGTTTGTGCATCTTGATGCTGTAATTGAGGTTGATAAGTGGAGATCTATCCTTTCAACTGTGGTACTAGCATAGCTAGAACTTGTTTGCATTGATCTAGAGTGATAGTGAGGTTGGAAAGAGAATCCATAACACCATATTGATTACCATAAGAAGGTTGTCCGACAACATTTGCAACAGGTGCTTTTACAAGTCGATACCCTGGGGGATAACCTATCAATTTGTAACACTTCCCTTTAAGATGTCCAAGCATTCCACAATAATTGCATATAGGTCTCTCATTTCTCTAAAACTGATTGAATAGTGCATTCCTCTGATTTCCAACAGAACCGTACACAATCTTACTTGCAAAAACAGCTGCCTCAAAACTTTGATGTTTCTTAGTGATAACTTCTTTCTACCTCTCGTCTTGTAAAATGTGTGCAAAAACTTTATTGAGCGAGGCCAAATGATCTATCAACAAAATCTGACTTCTGACACCAGAAAAATACTCATATAATCCCATGAGAAATTGCATAACCTGATCTTCCTGCTTATAATCAACACTACTGATATTCGGTCTATAGTTGTCTAGCTCTTCCCAAAGTCCTTTGAATCGATTGAAGTAAGAGTTAACTGTGTTATTCTCCTGTGAAATTGAAGCAATATGCTTTTTCAATTCATAAATGCGAGGTCCATTACCTTGGCTATAACGATCCTTAAGTTCAATCCATATTTTTCTGGCTAAATCTTTATGTATAACACTCGGATAGAGCTCCTTCGGAATAGAATTAATAATACATGAAGACACCACGTGATTACATCTTCTCCATGTACTGTAAAGCATATCATCAAAACGTGGTTTAGTAATTAATCCATCAATGAATCCTTCTTTATTCTTAACACTGAGTGCCATAACAGTTGCACGACTCCACATCGCATAATTGTCTTTTGTGAGCATAACAGAAATTAGCCGCATCCCCGTATTATCACCATAATGAAGCTAATAGGGACTGTTCGGATCTGTAATTAATCTACTGGCAATGGAATTAACATCATCACCAACCAGATCTCCAATAAATGATTCGACCAACGCCCTTGCAGAGAAGCTTCAAAGCTGTGATACCATGTAGAGTTGAGAATAGAGGATTCTAGATATTTAGGGAAGAGTAATGAAACCCGTTCATGAACAGTCGAAGAACATATATGTGTGAAAGTGGACACAGATGAACAGTAAATTAAGGATCCTCTCTTTTATTAAGCCCGTCTCTGGAAGCAATTATTTTTCGTATAAAATAAATTTTTTAACCGTCGAAATGGGGCCAATTTCCGTCAAGATTGATATGTCCACGACAATTGACTACTCAAATACATACTATATTATGCCAAATGTCATTTTTTCCTTCATTGCTGAACAAGTTTAAAATCATGAGGGGACACTCATGTCATTTCACACACCCACAACATTTGACCATTCAAATGGTCACTGTAATGGTTCAGTAATTACCGTATGTTCGAGTCCCACTTATCTTTTCAAACGGTAAAAAAATGAATTAAAATTTATCCAAAATAGCTCCAAGACAACCTTTAAGTGAGAGATGAGGTGAGAGAAGGTAGGATATATAATGTGTCAATTATTTTCTAGTTAAAAAGTTCTTTACTAGGCGTAGGATTGTGGGCTATATTCTTGAATTCGATACAATTTTTTTTTCTTTTTTTTTTTTTAAATGGGTCTACCCTATAGTTTCATCTTTCAGCTTTGAATAAAGAAATTGGGCTTGGATTACCTTTAAAAGGCCCAAAACAATTAATTGAACAGTTTTATTTATGGGAAAATTAGGAACTGTACCCTAAAAAATTAAATATTTGATTAATACATTAAAACTATTTAAAGTTATTATTAATGTATTAATTACGTTCAAAACCTCAAAACTCACAAAAAAAAACCCCAAATCAGAAGGGAAAACCCTTGAATCAGAAAACTCTCGAGAAACCTTTGTTCTAAACTCCAACTTCGACTCCAATGTTCTTGTGGAGAGAAAAGCATACCCACCACTTGAAGGAGCTGCTTCAACCAACGAAGATGAAGACTTCGAGATTGAAAAAGATTATGACCACTTCGAAAACTGCAACTCGAAGAGCCTGAGGCGAGGGTTGAGGCCGAATGCTTGAAATTTGTTAATGGGTACCATGAGATCGGGGCCATATGCAGAAAGCGAGTTCAAAAGGTCGATAATTTCTCCTTTCTATCCTTTTTCATAAAATCGAACTATCTGTGCTCTTTGGTCTCTAGTGGAGACGTCATGGAAGTGTTATTGGAATGACCTTGAAGGTATTGATTTGCCATTCTAGTTATTTTTTTGCATATAGATTAAGATGAAAATAAAGTGCAATGTGGATATATTTTTTGGGAATAAGTTCAAATGGCCACCACTCAAAAATATTTTGTACAATAGGCCTTTGGCCGAAATTATCAAAATAAAAGGAATTTAATTATTTTAAAGTGTCAAAAGATCCCTTTACTCTTATCTTGTAAAACGAAATTGAAAAAGGATTTGGGAGTTTTCTTTCATTCATTCACGTAAGAAATATTCTCCTTCAAATTCAAAAACAACCCCTTCTTCTTCGAAGCCCTCTTCTCCTTCATGTCTAATGCTATCTCTTTTCCTTCTTCTACTAAGGTCTGCGACAGCAGAAAGTTTTAAAGTGAACCACATCTTCGGTGGAGGGTTGAGTTTGAAATCCGTCTTCTTCATTTCCAAACCAACAACAAGCTATCATTTAGGAAAATTAATGTAAGCTTTTTGTAAAGTTCGCAGAAAATGGATTTGATTCTCGAATAATATTTTTTATTGGTTGAGTTCGAAAATCTATTTCTTCTCCTAAACCATGTGTATTGGATTTTTAAGGTTGAGTTCGAAAATTTGTCTTCTCCTGAATCATGTGTCTATATATATATATATATTCTCTCTTTTTTTTGGTTTCTAGTGAGAAGGAAACTTGAATTTTGTTTTCTGAATTTGAGGAATTGAATTTTGTTTGAATGATAGGATTTATATGCATTTTCGTTCTCTTGCATAGATTGATTTAGGGTTTATTAATTACCTTTACTGGATATATTTTATAGTAAAAAAATTCAAAGGATGATATGTACTTAAAATGAGGCTAAAAAAATTGATATCATACTTGTTCTGCAATGTAATGCTTATTCGATAGGATGACATGTGAAGTAAAAGAGGATGTCGAAGATGAGATAATGGACATAGTGCCCAAATATGCATGTGAGTTGAGAGTGATTTGAGGCTCAGTGTCTTTAACTCTTTTCCCAAATATATATGCGAGTCAAGAGTGACTCGAGGCTCATGTGTTTAACTCTTTCCAGATTTGATGTTTTCTGTCTTCTAAGTTTTGAGAATTGAAATTAGGAGTTTGTGCTTGGAATTGGACTTAATTCCTCTTATTAAACTATCAAGTAATGCATGAAATGAAGCATAATCTTTCAAGATGATTTTACATTTAGTTATAAAGCTAGTAATTGTATTAGCAGAATGTTAGTAGGACCTTTTTGTTGGGAAGTACTACGGTGTTTGCAATCTGTACATATTTTTTTTCTTATCGAAAATCTACAAGCTTAACTTGGTTTATACAACTTATGCATCTTGTTCATATGTGCTTTCCTGCCATCAATTGTTCTAATATTTGTAATTTGTAGTGCTATGTAGAAGATTCAAGTTGACGCCACAATTACGATTAGATGTAAACTGCAACTAGTACATGATGTTTATGGGAAGCTGGACACAAATTACAAGAACAAGCTCTGCAAGAGTTGCTTCAGATCATTTCTTAGATCGAGGGATATTAAATTGGCTTCATAGGTTGTACATCAATTATTATTGCGAAAGATGAAGACCACCAAAAAAGAAGTATGGTTTAAGATCGAAGATAAACGAGCAAGATTTGGATTGGAATTGTGAGTGATTGTAACAACGTAGATAAGACATTGGGGACAAAGTGTCGGATCATGAAAGAATATTTTAAGAAAAGTAGGAGAAATATTACGAAGGGAGATGCTTACAATGCATTTGTAAGTTGCAGGAAAAAAAATGAGCGACAAGTATAAGTTGGGATTGATCGTCATCTTGGAGTACATTTTGTGGGCCATGGAAGAGAACACCTACATCGATTTATAGTGGCTGGACTTGGTGGATGATCTCAAAATGTTCGAGAAGTATCAATGGGGAAAATTTTCGTTTGAATATACGATGAATGTATTCAAACGTGAAATGGGGGTAAATTGAAAAATTTAGATGTCGGAGGAGAATTATGTTGTCGGTATTTGTTGCACGGCTTTTCACTTGCTATAATGGTATAAACAAACAATACACTTGACTTTGTATTATTTTATATATATAAATTTGTGTTGTGAGACAATAATGCTTGTTTTACAATAGATTTGGGCATTTGAAGTGATTCCAAATTCGAGAATGAAGTTTGCTACGAAATATCTGGATGCAATTCCAAAAATGGTGGCTTGGGAAATGATGAAGAGGTTGGCATCTACTGCAATTGATAATGTGTAGGAATCGAAAGAGGTATATTGCCTTTTTTTATTTAAGTTTAATGGGGATAAATATTGGAATTTGTTTAGCGAATGACTAATTCTTTGCACAATTTAATATTTGCAGTTGGAG
>CAIGRT010168841.1:0-30583 GCA_903798405.1 Fraxinus platypoda | reverse complement strand
CCAGTCACCGTCCAACCGGAAACAGTAACCGAAATGGATTAATCGGACGTGTCTAGACGTAGGAAAAGAGAATGGGGTCGGGGGAAGAACGAGGAAAAACCCGAAAAGAATGACAAAAAGGTGAAAAACTAAACAAAACTAGAGAATTCAAATAATAAAAAGGTGTGGTTGGGGATTCAACCTGGTTTTTTTTCATTTTTCATAGAACATCCTTGTAACACTTCGCGAAAATCATGGATTTGAGGATCAATATAAGTCTTAGATTACTTGTTTGATGTAATCTTTTCTGATGCTGTATAGATGTTCACCTTCGCATTCTTGGAGTCGAAGAGGTTGAGCTTGGCCTTTGCACTGGCATGGTTTCAGGGTCATATTTCTGGGATGCAAGATAAGTTAGTGCCGTAACTACGTCTGCTATAAGGGGCCGCATGTTTGGCTGCTCCTGAACACACATTGCAGCAACAGCAAGAGCCTGGTATAATCCCCGAGTCGGGTACTGACCTTGAAGCATTGGATCTGCCATTTGAGAGAACTTCCTACGATCCCTGAACAAGGGCCGAGCCTGCANGAACACACATTGCAGCAACAGCAAGAGCCTGGTATAATCCCCGAGTCGGGTACTGACCTTGAAGCATTGGATCTGCCATTTGAGAGAACTTCCTACGATCCCTGAACAAGGGCCGAGCCTGCAGAATTTTTTAGGGATTAAGTCATAAATCCCAATCCAAAGAGCAATTATGAATGAAAAAAAAAAAAAAAAAAAATCGCAGACCAAGAAATACGCAGATTTACAGTGGCTCGCCCTCAATATGAAATCTACATCTACTTGCAGCTGCAAATATTTCACCATAGTAAAGGAGACTAATAAATTATGGTGACCTAACACACATGCAGTCGAGGAGATAAGTGAACATTATAATTAGGCTCCGCACAGTCCAACAATATTAAGATGACATTTGAAAAAAATCGACATTAAGAAAATCAAGTGGACTAATTAGCTGTCATAGCTCAAATTCCGGAATTTCCATGCGAGAAAATTAGAATCTTCTGACATGGACATTCCTTCAGTTAAACATACTGTTTTATTACAGGGTCAAGAAGTGAGATCATGAGAACCGAGGAAGGTTAGCAAAATTGATGAATTGGGTGGAACTCTCTATGCAAAAATATAAGTGCATTAGTGCATCGAACTATTAGAATGTGTACAAGAGCCATGTATGCTTACACAATAATATGGTGTGTAACTAGGCGCTCTCAATGGAAATCTGGATAGCAGAGATCAGTATCAAGTGCTGAAACACTTGCATAACCATGAAAACCTGTTGAATTTGGTTACTATGGCCAACTGAAACAATCCAGTCCTTGTCTTCATGTTTCAATTTAAGCCCTAATCCCTAATTTCAAGAGAAAGGGCAATCGCAAAAGAAGCAAAATGCACACAGATTTATAGTGGCACACCCTCGATGTCAGACGACTCAGACCTATGTCTACTAGCCTGTAGGTTTTTACTATAATCAACAAGTACAGAAGTTTCCCCTCACACTCGCTTCGACACATGAAACAGAACCCCTAAAAAACCCTTCATTTATTTAGAAATATCAAGGTGACTTAATACCTGTATGGAATGCCCAACATTAAGATGATCGTCGGTTGAGGGATAAGTGTACAATGTGGATTAAGTTCCAGATAGTCAAACGGATCATCACTACTGCTATTGCATGTACATCACTACAATTATTTACTCAAAGACTAGATTCACAGCCAATTATCACCACAAAACACAGGTCGATGCAACAGACCAAGTATCGTGCTCAGCTAATAAATAAAGCAAGTTCTCGCTACTTCATAATTTTATGCAGCTATAAGTTATAGAAAGTCAAATAAACCCATAAAACATATATTAAAAACGAGGATCTTATGAAACAGATATACTTACCCATGCAACCAGATTGTGCTCCTCAGCAGCTCTTGAATTATCGATTGCCTTCCTTCCGGTGATGATCTCCATAAGAACAACTCCAAAACTATATACATCTGATTTCAACGTAAGTTGTCCTGTCATTGCATATTCAGGTGCACAATATCCATATGTTCCCATTACTCTTGTGGATACATGAGTATTGTCCCCAACAGGACCCAATTTGGCCAACCCAAAATCAGATAGTTTGGGGTGATATGCTTTGTCTAATAAAATGTTTGAGCATTTTAGATCTCGATATATAACGGGCGGATTTGCTTTATCATGTAAATACTCCAAGCCCTTTGCAGCGCCAGCTGCTATTTTCATTCTCATATTCCAGTCAAGATGCTTCTTATCAAGCGGAAGATCTGACATGCTCAAAAGTTGATTGCAGAGTAAGGTGGTATTGACACATTCCAACAAAGATACAATACATTTTGGTATGAAAATCTAGTGTTGTACAATTCATACCGTGTAGATGATCTTCCAATGATCCTAATGGCATATATTCGTACACCAAAAGTCTCTGATCTCCATCAGCACAGTATCCAATCAAGTTGACTAAGTTTGGATGATGAAGTAGGCTTAGCATCAAAACTTCAACAAGAAATTCTCTATTCCCTTGCAAACCATTTCTATCAAGTTGCTTGATAGCCACAATCTACATAAAACAGCAAATAGGGTACACGTTTCACCGATAAGATGCATAGCTGATTTTGCAGACAAAATTAAATAAATGTATTTGTCTCCTCTCTTAACAGATTAATCTTCTACATGAGGTCATTCAACATGATATCAGGGTACTCAAATATCTTGAGTTCAAGTCTCCCTAATATCCATAATGAAAATTTTGCATATATTAGGTTTTGATGAAAAAAATAATCCGGCCTGAACGTGTAGACTGTGTTGAAGATAATCTAAACTTGACTATACCTATGAGCTTAAACTTTTAGATGAAACAGTTCAACATTTGAAAATTCCATTTTGGTCATTAGACTACCAACATTGAGGCTCTTATTTAAACTATCAAAGTAAATTTCAATAGGAAAAACCATAACAATGAGAAACTCGGTACGGTCTCCTTCTGTAACTGCTTCTACTCATTCACCGTTCTATCAAAGATAAAATTCATATCATATTTTAAACCAAATTTAATCTTTCCAGTACTCCTTTCTGTTAAGATAGATAAAGAAACCAGGGATTCGGATATTACTATCAAACTTGGATTCTAAAAAGTTCGCCCTAAGTAACTGTTCGAAAATTCACAATAAGTCAGAGCTGGAGCATATATACAAGGCATAGGAGAGGCTAAAAAATTTCACAACCTGCGACTCAGCATTTTGCGAATAGAAATTGATACCCTTGCTTTTGATGAGCATAATAGACTGTTCAGAGTTTAAAAGCCTGATTTTCCAAATACTCTCTTTGTGCAGAAAATCAACATACCCATAAACTTTTTTTTTGTTCGATGGAATCTTTTATATTGTGTAGGAAAACAATGTATTGTGTATACAAGAAAGCCATTGATGCTCCGTTGATCAAAATCCCTTCACCTATGGAGGGGGAAAAACATGACACGCAGAAAACAGGCAGTGGAAAAAAGAGGCAACAGTCCACAACATAAGAAAATCGAGTATTTCATGATAAGTTTTCTCAATGAAGCCGTAAGGAACTCAAATTTATGTCCAAGTGTCTCAATGGTCAGGGAATAAACCTGATTAGTACTCTCTAGTCGTCCTTTGTAAACTCTACCAAATCCTCCTTCACCTAAGAGACAATCTGCCCTAAAGTTCTTGGTTGCAGTCGCTAATTCACGAAATGTAAATGTGTGCGCAGCAATATGATCAGATCCTCCATCTTTAGAAGCTTCCGATTTCACATCAAGTGACAGGTTCAACTTCAATTTTTCTGCAACAAGAAAATAAATGAGTTCTATATAGAACTATCTGAGACGACAAAGATGAATAACGGCATAAGAAAGTAAACCTAAGCAATAGCCTAAGAAGGTCTTCTAGCAACTGCTAAGAGCAGGCGTACGGGCTCTGGAAGTAAAAAAAAAAAAGATTGGTTAAATTCCTCTTAAAACATCAGGCATTAAAAAGCCTCTCAGAAAACAGGTGACATTGTAATGTACCTCACAAGGCAGTCATTGAACTTATCTAATAAGACAGGATGCCAACAGTTAAAACTTCAAACACTGCTATATAACTTGATTTTTTTTCTCGAGTATTGAACTGTGTGCTGTCTAACTGCATTGTACACTTTTTCCATTGATTTAATATCCTTCTTCATTATAGTGAAAATCTACGGCAACAAATGGACTTATATTTGACATTGAGGGTGAACTGGATTTGCGTGTTTGCCTGTTTCTTGTTTCATTTTGTTTGTTATTGCTCTGGGAGTTGGGAATTAAATTCATGAAACAGGTGATGCCAGCAATTATACGATAACCCATCATCCTAATGCAATTCTGAGTTGCTTTTCAGATTATCCATAAAGGACAACTTTCAGCATGCAACAACTTCAAAAAATTCGAACCGAAGACCTCTGCCTAATGAGAAACTTATAAAACAAGCCAATTTGCAATAACTTAATGATAGAACTTATACCACTTGTTATGTTATGAATATTAAAGCCAAAAAATTATGACAAGATAAAAAGGATCACACAAGATTTAACGTGGAAGCCCAAATCCGGAAAAAAAACCATGGACAGAAATGGAGAATACACTATGGGTGTGTTTGAGTCACATTATTTTGGAAGAATGTATTTTGGAACAGTAGATAGATGAAGAATGTGTGGTTGAAAAAGAAAAAAAATTTATTGATGTGATAGAAAATATTATTTTACTGAAGAATGTGTGGTTGAAAATGAATAGAAGAATGAAAATGAAAATTTTAATGTGGCTCAAACAGGGGCTATAATCAATAGTAAAGAGTTACAAATAAGTTATGAGAATCTGGATCCTAAGACTCTCAACCTGATCTCTCTATCATGCGAGTCTTTCTCTAGATCTCCCTGGACTACTCTATCAGTTGATCAAATAATTATGCGTAATACACCACATATTTATAATACAAGAAATCCTAACATACTAGGAGAAACAATACAAACAAGAGTCTAGCACAAGGTAAAATTATATTCCAATAAGTAAAACCAATAATGGAATATTTGATATAACATAGGGGTCAAAAGCTGGCAAAAAAAGGGAATTAAGATCCTAATCCATCTCGTACTCCTTCAAGACATCTTCAACTCTACAACCAACTCCCAATAGTCCTGCAACGGTATT
The DNA here is from genome assembly GCA_903798405.1 of Fraxinus platypoda. Classification (NCBI taxonomy): domain Eukaryota; kingdom Viridiplantae; phylum Streptophyta; class Magnoliopsida; order Lamiales; family Oleaceae; genus Fraxinus; species Fraxinus platypoda. Next base: position 25,331 of record CAIGRT010168841.1, on the reverse strand, counting down.
TCCAGTCAAATGCTCAACAAGAATTCACGTCACACTGAAATTCTAACACTTGCCATTTTGGCTTGATTATAGTGCTAAAGAGCATTATCCACTTTTGTGGATGCTCAAAGTGGGAATAGGTGTTGGAAGTGGTCCTGAACCTTTGGACTCCAGCTGAAAAATCTGTGTGTTCATTTTTTTACTTTCTTGCACTTTTCTTTTAAGATTTGATGTTTATATTAAGAGCTTGTTTGGGAGGGATTCTCAAATTCTACAGTAAATCAATTCTAATTTTCAACCACACATTCTTCAATAAAATAATATTTTNACATGTAGAGCCTGTTTGGTACAGATTCTCATTTTCTACAGTAAATCAATTCTCATTTTCAACCACACATTCTTCAATAAAATAATATTTTCCATCACATCAATACTTTTTTCTTCTTTTTCAACCATACATTTCCCATCATATCACTGTTCAAAATAAATTCTTCCCCCAAAAATCCCTCCCAAACAAGATCTAAGTTCTTGATGATTCTGCTAATTTCCTGGGTTTAACAATATATGAAGACATAAAAATTCTTAACGCTAATTTATTTCTGCATTTCCCAAGTGATAACTCAGAAAGATTCAAAACACGCAAAGTTTTAATCTTTACAGAGGTATTAGGAACCTCACAAGGGCTGCACTAGTATAGTCTAAAAATTTTTGAAGAGCAATACCAAAATTCAAACACAATTAAATTATATCACGAAAATAATGCAATCCTGAGTGCACATGGAATATATTTCCTCAAATTCGTAACATGAAAATTGCAGAAAAAATTAATAGAAGAAAGAAATAAAATTGTATAGGCTGTGACCAGAGGAAAAATTAGAACTTTGAGAGCTTATAATGTCTTAAAAATTCAATAGAATTCTCTGTATTTTTCTTTTTTTACAAGTACCTTTTGATGGGATCTGATCAATAGACTTCTTGTTCAGTTGTTGCTTTGCTTTCTTCTTTGATTTTCCAGAACACAAGAAACAACCCATGTTGCTTAATATCTTTTACTCTCTATATCTCTCTATTGTGTGTGTGTGTTTTTGTTTCACAGAGCAGTGAAACTGTAGAAGAAAGAGAGAAGTGGACACGATTTTCAGACAGGAGAGTGAAGGGAAATTCAGACATGACCGGGTTCTTTTGGTATATTCCTCTTTGCTCGATGGTAAATTTGCATGATTGCCCCCTCGGTTTCTGTTTCATTATGAAGAAGTCCTGAACGTTTTAAGAATTACTTTTGGCTTGATGACATTTTATAAAATTCAGCTTAAACACTCGAACCAGTGCTCATAAACTATTTCAATGACAATAATATTGATTTGAAAAGTAAAACTTATGTTGATTTGTTATTATTTTATGTTGGTCCTCCCATTTTATGTTTTCTTATCGATTATGGTAGTCGATTGTGTTTATTTACAACTTCTTGATCAGATCAATCACGCAAAGTAAATAATGTTGTATCGGTGATTTAGTAATTTATTTAGAGAATTTATTTTAACTAATGAATATTTTTGGTGAAATGAAAATTTTCTTCCAACAATTTTTTTTTTTTTAAATTATAATCAGTCGTGCAAAATGATTGTAAAGCCTTTTAATTAAAGGGTTGTGATATATGTATATAACAATTTACATAATGATTTACTAACAGATGATGTTGTGAGATTTAATTGGATCAAAATCTCATCAATCAAATAATTTTCTCACTTACATTTTGATACTTCATTATTATATGTAGAACATTATATAAATAGCTATGTACATCAGGCAATTTCCTTAGTTAAATTGTGATAGCATGCAAAATCCTCAATGAATATTAGAATAGCTAAACGAGTTATAAACCCTATCATCTTTACCTAATTTGATATGAATGATTATATGTATCGCGATTTATATAAAAAATGAATATAAGTGTATTTGATGGATATTATTGAGGAAAAAATATATTTTAAATAGTGATATGACGATAAATACGTAATTAAAAAGTAAGAAAAAAGTTATTGATATAATGAAAAATATTATTATATTGAAGAATACGTAGTTGAAAATGAATTTTGAAAGAATACGTGTCAAACATGAGTTAAATGAAACATAAATTCTAGTGAACTTTGTCTAGAATAATAAAGAAAGCTTAAAATATTTCGACATCCGTGTAAAAGGAAAGAGGTTATTTAAATGGAATATTTGAGTTCGAAATTCGTGCAAAAAAGAAGATGAAAATCATGAGAAAACTTTTTGTGGAGAGAAGGATATATTAGTCAAATAAAATAAACTTTTGAAATTATTAATAAACTGAAGGTAATATTATTCACACCCACTTTTTTTTTAACCCCGCAGTTTTTAATTACAATTCATGTTTTCAATTTTTGCTCATTTTCACAATTACATCTAGGGGTGGGCATGATCCGATTCAGTTCGGTTCGACATGATCTGGTTCGGCATGGTCCGGTTCGGTCGGTTCTAAAGAGAATCGAATCAAACTCGAAATTTTCGGGTATTTAGTAAATGGAATCGTCGGGTCTAAATTTAATCATGGAACCGTTCGAATTCGGTTCCGTTCGGTTCTATTCGATTTCGAAATTCTGTATAATAATTAATTTTTTTATATTACAACAACGCTATATTAATTCGACTATGACATATTCAATCTTAACTCTTATTGTTATTCAAATAGTGGTTTTTATACATTAGTTATTGCACAAAAGTTGATATCTTCTGGTTGAAAATTTGAGAAAATTTTCATATTTTTTTTTTCAAACATTCCCACTAATTTTAATTTATATAATTTTTTAGTTATAAATTAAAAACTTACTCGAAATAATTAGGGGTGTAAGCAAATTGATTTGGTTGATTGTTGATAGATATTTAAACAAAACCATTTTAAACGATTTGAGAAAAAACTCAAACCTAAATCAAATCATTTAAAATTATTCGAGATTTTCACAAATCTAAACCTAATAGTATGATCCGGATTAAAACCACTGTTTGAACTTATATTTTTTCTTCCTATTCACTCTATTATGACTAGTCCAATGATTATAAAAAAAAAAAAAAATTATACTAAAATACCAATAAAATAAAAGAAAAGTCTCAACAAAGAGATTATGAGAATTGGATGATGCATTAATTATTAGTATTAAAACTACCCATTTTTGTATTAAAATGTTAATAGTTATATATATGTATATATATTTTTGGAAGTTGAGATTGTAATTTATCAATCTATTTTTTCATAAATTTCACATAAGATAAAACCTCTTTTCATCATCGAAAGAACCTGATTTTCAACCTCTTGTATTGCATGAAAAATGAAAAAAAAAAAATCATTAAAAAAACAGAGCTCTCGCGATTCCTTGACTTAGAGACCATTAGCATCAACACCCAGACATTTATGAAGGATGCTCCCAACTTATTAGTGTCATTGCAGGACTTGAAGGAATAATTAAATTTCAATTTGATTTTATGATTTTCATCGACGAGCAAGCTACATTTCCCACCATTCTAACCTATTATTAATAAGGATTTTACCGATGCTGAAGGTAGCTTGCTTATCAAGCCACCCACTCGAGAAGCAAGTTGCTAGAAGAAGAAGAAACAAAATGGCTGAAAAGAGTAAGCCTCAAGAGTTTTTTCCTGAAAATTTGCAAAACTTATTTCCTTACCTACGAGAGGAAGGAAAAGAAGAACTTAGCAAGGCATAGCTACTAGCATAGGAGCTGACTCGACATCAGCGGCTTTGTGCCGCATTGGAGTGATCTAATATATGGTTCCGCACGTTTCACCACTTCTTCGTTCATTTCCATCGTAAATTTAAAATTTTGATTTTTTTAAAATTTTTAAACTCTCCGATTTTGATTTCAAATTCTAGTCAAAATTTCAAAACCTAACTAAACTATTTTAGAACAATTTTGCTTATTTCAAAATAGTTCGTTAAGCGATCGATCCGAGGCCGCGTGGTACCAAATTGACGATTTCAAAAAACGATTTCGATTTGATTTTTCAATTCGATAATTTTTGCTCACGGCAACACAAAATTTACTTCAATTTTTAAAATAAGTAAATTACTTGTTTCTAGGTTGATACTAAAAATTTTTAACACCAAGTAAAAATTGACTCAATAACTTATTCATAAGTAAGATTTTGGGCTGGCCAAACATGCTTTATTACCACACTGCCCATTACTTCTATCAGGAAGTTACCAAATCAAATCAAAACAAAACCAAAATCAACTTGAAATCACAACAAAAAGCTTTCAATTTTCGGAGCTCAGAAGAAGGGGCCGAAGAGAGGAGGTGACGGAGGAGGAAAAAAATGGACGACTACACTCGAGAAATGATGGATTTAAAAACCCTAGTCACTCGTACTCTTGAAAAAAAAGGTGTTCTCGCCAAGATCCGGGTCAGTATTCCCTTTGCAATTTCGTTTTCTCCTATGAATTTTCCTTATGATTTTTTTTCCTCTTTTGTCCTGCGCGTGTGCTCTGTGCAATTTGGTAGATTCATCGTGACGTGGAAATAGAAATTTTCACGGATCGGGTTGTTTCGCATGCATTGCTGATGTAATTAATTATGTTTGAATTTGGGGGGGCATCTGCTTTTGACTGATAGAAAGCATCTCTCTTTTATCCTTCCTGACCGAACTCGCCAAAAAAGTTACAATAGAAAAAGTTGTTCTTGCCGGGCGAGTAGTGTGGAAGACATTTTTATCTGAGGAGGAGGCTTCGTTTGTGTGTTTTTGTTACAGAATTAAGGAGGAGGGCCTCTAGGTTATTGAGTTTTTATTATTTACAATAGATGTACATTCTGCACCGTCGGCCATACCTTGTCGTGACTCATATTGTTAATGAAGTTATTTTGATGCATTATCTAGTATTATTATACGAATTTGGACTGATTAAAAGTTAAAGCTGGGTTCAGGCGTAGAAAATTGAAATTGGAAATATTTGGATTACTAGGGATTGTATTTCATGAATTCTCCAGTTGGATGGTCCAATTATATTTTGCCAAACTCGTAAGATTTGCAAAAGAATAAAGGATTTTGTGAGTTATTGATTTTTCTAGACGCAGCAGTTATAAATTTGCTCGGCTTCTAGTACATAGTTTTTGTATTGTCGGGACTTCTTGCCCTTGCCCTTTCCATTTCCATAAATAAATTTATTGTAAGTTTTAATCCATACTCAGAAGAAATTTTAGATATATATGATTATGCATACATTTTAGTGGGCAAACAAGAGTTTTTGGTGGGTTTATAGTAGAAGTTGTCTTGAGTGTTGATACTTGACCAGTTTGGTGCTTTTACATACTAGGCTGAGTTAAGAGCGAGTGTGTTTGAGGCAATTGAACAGGAGGATAGAGTCATTGAAAACGAAGAAGGTTTACCTCCTGCGCTTTTGGGTAGCTGCAATGATCGTGCAAAACAACTTCACAACTCTCCTTCAGGTTTACTTTTATTCTAACCATCTCACTCTTATTTTGTTTCTTACATTTGCTCGACTAGCATACTTAATTACTCCATGTCTATTTATGCTATAGAAACTAGGTCTTTGTGGCACTTAACAATAAGAAAGAAAATTTAATTACTCAAAGATCTCTTTACACACATCTATAATGTTTCTCTATACATTTATACTATCTTTGCAGTTGGGACTGGATAGAAAGTATGGAAATTGCAGTTCACCTCCCTACTTGCTAGCCTAATTTACTTTGCTTATGCTTTTTGCTTGTCATTTGATTTGCTTATTGCAGGAAAGCTGCTAACTGCACTGATATGTGAATATTTGGACTGGTCTCAGTTAAACCACACACTAAAAGTCTATCTGCCGGAGTGTAATTTGGTATTTTTTACATGTATAATTGCCAATTTGCAATATTTCTCCAGAAACTCTTGTTTGTTTTCCGATGGCTATCTTTTGTCTAAAACTGATGTCTTAATTTGCAGCCAAAGGAATCCTGGAAATCTGAATTAAAAGACTTTAGCAGCAAAAATGGTTATGACCTTAATAGGAATGGAGATAGTGGTCCTTTACTTTTGGATGTTCTTGAAGGATTCTTGAAGTACGAGGTTTGACATGACTTCCTGTCCTACTTATTGAAAGAAAAGGATATGACTTATTGTATTGTATGTTAGACTTTTTAAAGTTGAACCCATCCCTCATATGCTGGTGTACTACTATCACAATCGTGAAAAATATTGGGTAACTCCTACCGTGAGAGGTGAACAACCTTGGTGAATTGATGTTCATTATCTTACTTGCAGACAATATCTTACATTGTCAGCCTGCTTCTTACTCTGTCTGAATTACCATAAAGAGTTTCTGAACAAATAAGGCCTAACGATCACTATGATTAAAGCTTTATTTAGGAATGTATGTTGATGTCAGCAGATTATCATTCTTAAAATGTAAGATTGGCTCGGCTATGTAAATTTTTCTTATTTGTCAAGTTCAGGTTTTTCACTCAGAACGGAATCTTACGCAGGTGCAACAATCAATGATAAGTTTTGATGTTATGCTTCACAATACTTCAAATGTGTCCAAAAAGTTAAATGTTATGGTAATGCAATGTGGTTTAGGATTGATGCTATATGAAGATTGTCCACTGGATATTTATACCTGTTGTGAAGTCTTGCATCTTTGCCAATTTTTAGTGATATTTCCATTATAAAACATTCTATTTCATCCTATGTTTTATTGACTTCAATGGAAATGATTTTTTCAGTTGCAATTCTGATGTACGTTCTTGCAGAATTTATCTCAGGGAAGAGGTAGCAATAGGAGATTAACCACCCCAGATGCTGAATCTCTATCCAACTTTGAAGCCCGAAATATCAGGAGACCTTCTTCATCATCTGTTGCTGGGGGATTACCTCCTTTGGGAAGGTTTTTGCTAATTATGGCTTTCTTTCCCTTTATTTTTTTCTTATCCTTTGCCACTTCACCACTTTCAGTAAATAACTTCAGTTCACAATATGCTCATTGCAGGACGGTTCCTGTTTCCCAGTCATCTGGTGAGTAGTAGACCCTCTTTTTGCATCAACTATTCAGTATCAGCTCAATTGGTTATATCTTATTTTATTGAGTCTCAGATCGAAGAGCTGGATCATCCATATCTGGGTATAGAAAAGATGATCATAGTTGGAGATATGACAGTGATGAGCTTCCAGAGGATGTAGGACGTGCATCAGCGGCCTTAGAAAACCTTCAGCTGGATAGAAAAGCTCGAAATTTGACCACCTCTTGGAGGTTTGTTTTTAAACCCTTGCATAGAATATGTTCTAGATTTTTCCAGAAAGAGGGAACTATTACAATCAAAGGAATCTTTGGAAAATATGAACTGTTCTCACGGTTCATTAAATACTACGAGAATTGTGAGGTATATCTAACAAGTCAGTATGCCAAATAGTGATTGTGTTACATGTTATTTAATGTGCATATATTGGGACCTGCATGATCTTGTTATGCAAACTTAATTCTTTATATAGAAATATGTCGCTTAACTTGCAGATTGATTCAACCCAATTTTTTGAGGAATAATTTCAAGGTGGCACTTTTTACTTGTGTTCTCCTCTTAGCCAGCAATAATACTGCATACTGTGTTGCCAGCTAGATATTTTTTCTGGCTCAAGGGTTGATAATAATGAACCATACATTAATGGCAAAACCATAACACTGAAACATAGACATCAAGCTATCCTACTTCCTATTCTGCAGTGGCTAATGCCCTGTGAATTGTTTAAATGGTACGGCCTATGTTTTGTCATGAGATATAGAAGACTCGCTTATATCAAAATGCAATCTTGGAAAACAACTGGAATGTCCTCAATTGAGATTTTAATGAATTTTTAAAAATTTTAAATTCTAAAAATTCATTAGAATTTGAATAGATCTCCACATCATTGTTAAGAATTTCATTAAAAATGGTGAAAATTTTAGAAGAGTTTGTTATATGTGTTTCTAAGCCTGAAATTCATCTAGATTCTTTGAAATATCTCAATGAAATCCTTATAAAATTCATGAGTTATTTAGGAGACCTAGATCTTAATGGATTTTATCAATTAGGGGCATCTGAATTCAAAAGACTTTAAAATCCATTAAAATCTCAGTTGTGAGGACACCCCTGTAAAAATGGGGAATTGCACACCATTGAAAAACTTCTGTGCTTGAGTGGGTACAATTTAAGCAAATTTCCAAGAAAGAGAAACAATTGAGAGACTTGATTATCCCAGGTTGAGGCATCTTCCGAGATGACTTCTTGTGTTTGGTGATACATACAGTGCGTTGGCATCAATTCAAAGTTTAGGAACTATGCGTGGTCTCAGCTTAACCTAGTTTACCAAATTTGGTTTCAGGCATGCAGGGGATGGAATGTCCAAGGATGATAGCAGGATAGACCAGATGTAGCCAAATGGTCTCTTGACGTATTTCATGTTTGATTGTATTCGCCTGACAGTATGTTATGTTATGTAAGATTGAAAAATACACATTTTTACTGTGTTAGTGATTCTATGAGCTCGGTTTGTTTCTTGTAGTTTGGGTTGTTACCAGTTACTCCAATTCGAGCTCCTCTCTTACCAATTGTATTGTGTATTTCCTGTAGAATGAAAGCCTAAAGATAAAGATTTGCACATTGCAGTGATTATTGTCTGTAGACGGCCAATGTCGAGCTGTGCTTAAATTCTCCCAATTCTTCGTTTTTTACGCCTTTTATGAAAATAAGCATGTTTTAGAACTAAATCAATAACCCAGAAGTGACAATTAAGTCATTAGTTGCCAAACTTCTTATTCCAACGGAAGATGTCAAATCCTTGTTGAATTTTGATAAATCAACCTCTCATTCTTAGATTCAGTTCATGAAAGTTTTGAACTGTACTGTACTGTAGTGGTAAATTTCATTAGCGATAACTATACTTTCATTTAATTTTATTAAGGTAAATGTACATTAATTTTATTCAATCGAGTAATTACTCTATAATTTAATTCCAATAGGGTCGTTCTAATTTTATTTTATTTTAGTTAAGAAAACTATGCACTATTACATCGATGGAAATTGATGACATGATAATCAATAAATGATGGTCGTGATAACTATTGTAATTTGTTAATAACTATTGTAATTTGTTGACTATCACGTCATCGATTCTCATACGATGTTTATGGGTTAAAATTTGAAGACTTTAAATATAAGCAAAAATAAAAATTTAAAAGACCAAATAGATATTATTATTTAATTTGAAATTTCTTAATCCTAAAAAAAAACTCAATAAATTTTGATAATAACTATTTTAAAAAGGCATTCATAAAACCGTGTAAATATTAATAAAATCAACTGAGTGACGTGGCCTTCAACAATTGGTTCATCTTTTCCACTCATACGTTTAACTGAAAGTGCTGCAGTTAAACTTCTAGATATTTTTAAGCTGACATGGACACGGTACTCAAAGCAAGTGGGCAGAAACTAGGTTGTCAAAAACGTCAACTCTGCCGTCAGTCCCATGTGGAGGCTTTTAAATTTTTAACGTCGCACAAATCGCCGTTAAATCCGTTAATTTTCCCAAAACAAAACCATTAACTAATCCCCCAGCCCGCCACGTTCCCAAATAGGATCTAATTAGATGCGCGTAACGAACTCTCTTCGCCCGTGTTTAGATTCGTTAGCCACGTCACTGCCCTCATTCCATCTGGCATCAAACCTGTCATCCACGTAGGTCCATGTGAACCTCAATAATGTCCATGTCAGCATCTAGAAGGGAATATAATATATTTTCTGCTATATGCATATCTTAATGCGCCCACTCTCCATCTCTCCGTGCTTTTAATCTTCCTCTCAACCCTAGAAAATTATGCTTTTGAATATTTAGTAATTTTATTATTTATATTATTTTATTGGTTAATTACTCGAAATTTCTGGCGAGTGTGAATAGTTTCGGATCGAGATGGTTTGAAGTCATACCAGTGATTGCTCTGTTCTCCGATGTTCCAAAGGTAATTTGAATTTATTTTTATAGTTTGTGAAAATATGACGTTATTTTTAGTTTTCATTTTTACCAAATAAGGGTTTGGCTGCTAAAGAACTGTGGAAATCTTTGAAAAATTAACGGAAATTTTATAGATATAGTTCATAGTATTGAATTAGATTTCTAGTTTTATGGTATCAAATCGGTGGAGTGAGTTTTATATAGTTATATATCTATCCGAGCTTTATTTGATGCTTAAGAATTAGAATTATTTGTTAACAAATCATGGTTAATTTTTTTTTTTACTTAATATAACAAGAAAACAGACAAAAAAATAGTGAAGTTGAGTTCAGAATAGAAAGTTATTTGTTAATAAAATTAACGTTGCATAGTATTTAATTAATATACGAAGAAAACAGGAAAAAAAATAGTGAGTTGAGTTAAGAAAGGAAAAAAAGAGAAAAGGATGGATAGAGGTAGAGAGATTATTTATGTCAGTGGAAAAAAAAAAAGGTTTTGTGTGAGTGAATAATTTAGACGAACTGATATAGCTGCTTGTTTGAATGTAGGGCAAAGGTGTTAGAAGGCAGAAACTGTTTTAGAGATATCCTTGCTCTTGTATCTAGCATCAGGTATTGAATCTGAACAGTTATATTATAGACATACAAATTCATTTATGTATATTTTGATATGTGCGCTTGCTCTTCATCTAACTGAGTTACTGTCATAGAATTCATCGAAGAATTGCTTTTTGAAAAGGTTCGTCACTTGAAGACAACAGCACGTGCTACTTATCTAAATTAGACATTTTCTAGCCGATCTGATACCTTTTTCGTGAACTGTCATCCATCTGGTTGATGAGGGGTTTTCGAGTGGACACTGATGCTCCCCCAGCCAATGGGTTGGAGGAACTCAATCACCACCTAATGCAGGATAACCAGAATGAAGTAAGAAATGGAGTTACAAGTGACACACCTGGGACCTTGGAGGAAGAAGAATCGAGGATTAATGGAGATTCTGACTATGTGATTGTCCGGGACACAGATTTGGTACAAACCCGTGCTGTTTCACAAACACGACAGCTAAAGCCCCAGGGACCTCAAGGTTCAGTGGTTCATTGGGAAAGGTTACTTCCTCTGAGGTCTGTTAAGGTTCTACTGGTGGAAAATGATGAATCAACTCGGCACGTTGTTAGTGCGTTGCTTCGGAACTGCAGCTATGAAGGTTAACCACTCCTTCTTAGTTGCTTCTTCTTCATAGTTGACTATATACTGTTCTACTTGTTAATTATTCCACCTACTCAATACATTTACATCGTCTAATTAGGCTTATCTGACCAGTAAACTTGAAGAATATGTTACTTTTAGCTTGAATTTGGACCTTTTATTGATGAGGTTTAGTTTGTAATTTGACTTGAACCATATTATCAGGTATAGAATCCAATTGATTTTGTCTAGCTTGATATTTCTTTTAAGTATTCCCTTATTGGAATCAAAGTTTTATCCATTATTATGTTGTTTATTCTTTAATAATTCAAATGTAGTTACACTGGTTTGTCATATACTCATATTCTATCTCAAATAAGCAAAAAAATATCTGAAAAAGCTTTCCTTATTAATGAGTAGGATAGGCTCTCAAAAATTGCAAATGTCAGCCATATGCAATTACCCTGTTAACACAATCAACATAATCATAGTTCTCACTCTTTTTTAGTTTCTTCTGGAATGTTGAAGAATGCCCTCTCTGCACCTTGAAGATGTGCAGTCCATGTACAGTTGCAGAAACATATCGCATTTTTTCAGAGAATCTATTCTTGTCAGTTTCACTTATCTTGATTGTTATGTGATATAAAGCCCATAAAGTTCAGTCTTTCTAGGAGACGGAAAAGACAGAGAAAAGTCTTGTGCATTGGACGATACCTTCTGTTCTCTTTTTTGTTTCTCTTCAAATAGAGAGAGCATGTCAACCTGGTCACTTTTTCCTCCCTGCTGAATTGTTTTTCTGTTCAAGCATAATATATAATCAGAAAAGACGAGTCATTGGAGAGAATCATAAACAAGTTTCAAAATTTGTTGGGACCTTAAAAAGTTTATTTTCCCTGATAATAAACTACCACTTTCAATTATGTAAGTTACTTGGAAACATAAATTGATATAATTATTGACTTGTACAGTTACACTGCTTTGAATTACATGAACAATACTTATTCTACAAAAATTGTTCTCAAGTTGTGATGCTGGAAGAATCTAATTAAATAAAATAAAAATAGAATAATTATTTTCAAGAAGTTAATATAACATTGTTCTCTTCACAGTAGAGCATTTTGGTGAATTAGCATTGCTACTTGATTTTCAAGATATCTTGGGATTTATTGTTTGTTCTCTTTCTGAATTTTTGTAGTTTTCTATTTCTATTGCTTGCTTTGAGTTAGATGACTTGCTACCATGTATAAGGTTGGTAGTATTCATACATTGTGGACTATGATACTCCTAGGGTGGAGTGGTGGTATTCAACTTGTGTGGACTCCTACGCGCCTCATGACATGTCTTATATTCATAAATTCTTTTGATTTTTTGATAAGCAAGGAACATGATCCTGACATGTCCCTGACACGTCCAAGACAGCTAAATGGATTTGACAAAGAATCTCAATGCTTAATTTAAATTAATCTAAAGTCTAAATTAAGACCCTTTGAAATCTCAAAATGAGTCCCAACCTAAACACCCATAGAATACCCTTTCCCCACCACCATCTAAATACGGCTTACCCCCCCCCCCCCCCCCCCTAATACGGCTTACCCCCCCCCCCCCCATGTGTGTCTTCTCTCTACACTATAATGGCAAATGAGCTCCACTTTAAATTGAAAGTTAGAATAGTCCATCATATATTAATGAAGCTGTGTTGAAATGTCTCTTTAACAAATTTCACAATGTTCTATAGAAAAACCATGTTGAATAGCGTTTTCCTTTTTCTTGACATTTCTAATAATTTAAAAGCGTTTTCTGATTTGTCCACTATTTCTTAGATATAATTTTTGTATAACAGCATATTATCTTCCATATTGGAAAAATCATTATGGAGAACCATTTTGTTTAATTTCTTCGTGACATTTCTAATATTTTATAAGTCATTTATTTGTCTATCATTTCTTAGAGAGAATTTTTGTACAACAACATATTCTCTTCAGAAAGAGCACGACTTGATTGTAATTAGCCATTAACTAAAATCAGAACTTAAGAATGATAGTGACAATTAATGAGAGAGGGGAAGGGGAGACGGGATGGGATGGGATTGGATGGGATGGGATGGGATGGGATAGGGTAGGGTAGGCAGGATTTAGGTGGGGGTAGGGGGAAGGGTATTTGATGGGTGTTTGAGGTGGGCCTATTTTGGGATTTTAAAGGGTTTTAATTCAGATCGTTAGATTAATTCAAATTAAAGGTTAAGGTTCTTTGTCAAAAACCATAGTATATGGTCCCTTCGAAATTTTCCAGTCTATGGACACGAGGTTATATTTCTTTATGTAACTAATGCAATTCTGAAGACTTCACGCAATCTCTTTGAGGTTGATATCTTTATTGATAGTATTGCTTATTTAGTGCATGCATTTTTGTGTACAACTAAACTATCATTTCATTTTGCCTATCTTAATTGTTTCGTCTAATATTCTCATGGTTCTTTCAACTGAATTGAATATCTGCAGTTACAGCTGTAGCTCATGGCCTAGAAGCATGGAAAATTTTAGAAGATCCAACCAATCACATTGATCTTGTTTTAACAGAGGTAGCTATGCCATATTTGTCTGGCATTGGTCTCTTATCCATGATTATGAACCACAAGACCTGCAAGAATATTCCAGTAATTAGTGAGTTTTTGTTACAATTTTCTGTCTAGCTATTTTTATGTCAAGAACATCTTATGCACGATTTTAAAGAATTCGTACTTCTAAACTGCTAGCTGATGAGTTTTTCTTGCAGTGATGTCATCTAATGATTCTATGGGTATAGTCTTTAAATGTTTGTCAAAGGGCGCAGCTGACTTTTTAGTGAAGCCTATTAGAAAGAATGAGCTTATAACTCTCTGGCAGCATGTTTGGAGAAAATGCCACAGTGTAAGTAATATTTAGTTCCTTGATCCAATCTCAGTACAATTAGTACAAATGGTGAGCTTGACGAGATTAGTATTAGGATGGGTGTGACCATATATGCACTAAGTAATTGAAACCCTAGAGAACTCTAAAGTTAAGAGTTCTTGGGCGAGAGTATTACTAGGATGAACCTTTTATTTTAAGTTTTAGCCTTTAGATGAAGTGGTTCAGAACATTCTAGTCTCGACGCTACTGAATTATGAAATTTCACGTGTCAGGTTTAGGGTTAGGACAAAAAGCTCATACAAAAAATGTAGCTGAAATGAGAACATTAAGATTGATGTGTAGTTGTGGTAGGATGAATAAGATAAGATAAAAGAATAATCACCAAGTGGAGATGGCAACAGTTGAAGATAAGCTGAGGAAAGACGACTTGGGTGGTCGAAACATGGATAACTTTTAAAGCAGAGAATGTTGGACTCCGTCTGGATACTTTTGAAAGTTCTATTTTTATTTTTCTTTTCTGCATAGCATGTTGTTCTATAATGCATTAAGTTCTCATCCTTTAATATCAGTCAAGTGGTAGTGGAAGTGGAAGTGAAAGTGGAATACGAACTCAAAAATCTCCAAAGTCAAAAAGCGTCAAGTTAGATAATTATGGTGCCAGCAATGATGAGGACGACAGTGGAAGCATTGGCTTGAATGTTTGGAATGGAAGTGAAAATGGAAGTGGAAGTGAAACTCAGGTAATACCTATTTTCAAAATGCCACGACTGGAGGTTCACATTTCTTGTATGTTCATCTGTTGCATGCATGCAGTTTTCCTTGCGTTATAGAGTAATGAGCAGACCTTTCAAAAAAAAAAATAGAGTAATGAGCAGTCACCGGAATGAATTAGTTTGTTTCCTTTACAGCTAAGGTTTAGAGGTTAGAGTATTAAGGACTGGACTTGATGCAACGAATTTTTAGATTGTTTATTAAATGAATGGGATCATTGCATCAATTACCAGGATGCATAAATGATTCTAGGGATGTGTATATGCCAATAAGGAATGCCAAGATGATAGAAAGATGAAGATTTTCTTGACGTAAATATATGCTGGAAAAGAAGCCCAAGTCATTATTAGTTTATTCTTTTTTCTGATGTATTTCTTATTATGTAGTGTAATACCGAGCTTGAATAGCTTTTTATGGTAGTAAAGTGTAGTCCTTGGAGCAGGTATGTTGGACATGTTTGACCTGTATAGAAGCATCAGTTCCCTTATGTATCCAGTGATTGGATTTATTTCCGAAAGTTATTACATGTAAAAACTATTTTTGACCGAATTGTTTAGAAAAACTGGTTGGGGGTATCGACCTGGAAAGAGGTTTAACAGGTGGCAAAAAGTATTTAAAAAATCAGAAAATTGAGGTGAACCGCCAATTTACAGCCAGCCGGTTCTTTACTTCTAGTGGTTTGCTATTTTCGGTTTTTAAGCTTAAAACTGGACAGGTTCCTGGTTTTGGACCGGCCAGCCCTGTCCAGTTTTCAAAACAATTTTGACTATAAACTCCTCATCTTGATTTTTTGGATAGAAACTTCATTATACAGTTGGATCCAAACAGAGCTTAGATTTTCCACGCATGAATAAACTGACTCCTGTATTCATTACCGTATATAATTCAAAATTTCACTTCCCCAAGACAAATTTACCGAGACAAATAGATAGTGTGTTTTTAATCTTTCATTGTTTAATCATTTAAGGATACCAGCCAACACCACTAATCAAGATCTAGTAAGGGAAACCAAGTATATTTTTACATGTTTTTGTGCTTTACAGATTATTTAAATATTCATGTTATCATAAACTAATGGACACGTGCATGTGTAAAGAACCCGACTAGATGTAAGTTTCTGATGCTAGGGATTGAGCTTGATCTAGTTTCTAATTCCAAGTTAACATTTATGTTATTTTATGCAGAGTTCTTGGTCAAGAAGGGCTGTAGAAATTGACGGCCCCCAACCCTTGACTCCTTGGAATGAATTAGCAGGTCCTCCCAGTACAACTCTTGCCCAGGCTAACCATTCACGGCCTCAGGCGATGAGCAATAACCGGGTGTCAACATCCACAAGAGAATGTCGAAATCAGGATGCTGCACTTGGTATGATTCTCTCTTTTAAATTCACTTTGCATCTTTTCATTTAATTACCGATTTCATATTTTACTATTTGAATTGAGTAAATGGTTTATTTCACTGCTATGATAATGCTACAATGGAAAAGATTTGAAGATTGGAGTACCAAATGCTCAAGAACTATGCAGCCAAAGAAGTGGAGTATTAAATGATACTATAGACGCTGAAAAGTCTAAAATTTTGAATCCATACTCGAGCAAAGATTGCAACAGACTTGAAAATGGAAGAATGGATCCCAAGAATGAGATACCATATGGAGCGTTGAGGAACAAAGATTGTGCTTTGATGGGTGCAATTACCAATGTGCCTAAACCTCGGATGAGAAAGGTATCCGACGAAGTTCCAAAACATCCATATGAAGTTATGAAAATCAAAGAAACAGCCACTGATGATCCTAAGGAAAAACCTACCCTTGAGTTCAGTTTGAAACAACTCAGAGACACAGATGATACGGGAACTAGTACCTATCAGCATAATGCATTGAGACATTCAAACCTTTCAGCCTTCTCAAGGTGTAGAACTCAAGGCCTAATTAGAAAACTTATATATCTTTCCTTTGATCCAAATAGTCGGAATGATACTATAACGCTTCCCAATAAGTTTCAGGTATAACTCCACGATCAATGCTAATCAGACGCCAACTGGAAATGTGGGCAGCTGCTATCCTATTAATAATAGTTCTGAAGCAGCAAAGACAGAATTAGCCACTCCCAATCAGGTATCTAATGGAAGTAGCAACAACAATGACATGGGTTCCACCACGAATAATGCTTTTGCCAAGGTGGAAGCATGTAATGAGAAAACAATGCCCAAATCTTCAGTCGGTATCCATCCATGTTCTGCTTTACAGTCGGTGCAGCAGGTCGACATGTTGCCCATTCAGCCTGTGAACCCAGGCAAGTCCAATGTGACAAAGACAGCCATGGCACCACTGAAGGCCTTGGACCAGAAGGCTCAAGTACAGAACCACCATCACCACCATCATCACTATCACCATCACCACCACCATCATCATGCTTATGATGCTCAGCAGCAGCAGCAACAGCAACTGCTCAACCATGATGATTTGTCCTTGAAACTTTTAACTGCAGAAACTCCGCACCATGGACCGCGTGATGAGTCAGTCACAGAATTGGAAGGAAATGCTGCTAATTATGGGAGTGCATCAGGAAGTAACAATGGAAGCAATGGACAAAACGGAGGCAGCACTATTGCAATCACTGAAGGAACAAATATGGCAAGTGATGATGGAACAGTTGCTCAATATGAAGCTGGTGATGGTAGTGGCAGTGGAAGCAGGAGCAGGGTAGACCAAAACCGGTCAGCACAGAGGGAGGCTGCTTTGAGCAAATTTTTTCAGAAAAGAAAAGAAAGATGCTTCGAGAAAAAGGTAACTTGTTTGCTGTCATTCTCGGATCAATAATGGACCGGGGAACACGCGAGTGAAGAAAAAGGTCTTGGTGTAAATGTGTGCAATGTTGATAACTTCAGCACAGGCATTTCTGTTCCTTCTTTGATTGCAATAATTTCTCTTTTCCAGTAAAACCCAATTATCCTTTCGCAAACACATATGCATGAAATGTGCACGTGAACTCGCATAGTTTCATTGCATTCTTGCCTGCATGGTTATCTTTGCAATAGGTATTTCACGAGTCTATTGCCATCAAAGTATAATGTTGACCTGTGGAGTTTTAAGTATCACTTAGTTTACATTGTTCTCATCAATTCAAACAAGTCATTCAGATTTTGATTTGGAGATTAACAGCAGAACTTATTTTCTTTGCATTGTTCTCATCAATCTTTCTAGGTCCGGTACCAGAGCAGGAAGAAACTGGCAGAACAAAGGCCACGTGTTCGAGGACAATTTGTGCGACAAGTAACGGACGATAACCAAAGCAAAAGTGAAACCAGGGACACGGATTCTTGACCATTGCCCTTTCTATGCTAAACACGTATAGGAAGTAGCAATTATTCTTCAATTTCGAGGAAGCCCTTTGATTCCATGGTTGGAGATTCGTGGAAGGTGGAAAGTAGTTGTGTAGTAGTACTATGAAAATTGCAGACTTCGTTATTCTTGCTAATGTTGAAGACACGTTTTTGTTGGAACTTGTTTTGTTCTGAGGTTTCTGGTTTGATTGTAGTAAATGAACCTCTTCAAGACAATGGATATATTGATATTCCTAATAAATAAAATTTCAATTTGGTCTATTTACCTACTTTTAATCCTCATTTTCTCCGGATGGGTATAAAAATCTTTTGCGGGCAGATGAAAAGTAAAAGCATGTGATAGTTTTGAAAAGCCAAGTTGCCTTATATTTTCCTGTATGAAACCGAACAAGTAGCGAATGAGAATTCATATAATTGACCTTAATAAATTGTAAAAATACGTAGTTTTTTTTTTTTTTAGTTCTTTTAATATTTTCATCTCTACTCTTCTCTTCGACTCTATATAAAATTGAGCCCCATTTTATAAAAGAAATAACCCATTTATTTCTCTAGAAGAAATAGTAAGCATAAAAGCACAACTGAATAACAACTCATTAGAGAAACGATGTAAATTAAGTATTTTAGGAGAAACCATTGACACCCCGATGTACCCAAGGTTGTCTGTGTCTAATTCTTCCATTTCTTAAAGCAGTCACATTCCTCTGCACGTTACAATCTAACTCAGCAAACATGTTTAGCTTGATAAGACTGACCAATACGTTAAATAAGCTTTTAATTTTTTTTTCCTCTCTTAGTATCGCATACTAGTGTCTAATTCACCATACCAAAAACGCCATTAAGCCATTACAGAGACCTTGATGAATGAATGATTCTTGAGCATCAGATGAATGAAAATAACAGATGAAACAATTTGACATTGTAACCAAGGAACAATGGATGTTTCATCGTATTTTCATCGATTCACTAAAAATTAATGACTACTATTTCGACTAAGAAGCAACTTCCCTTTTCAGTATAAATTCCACAGCCTCTTCTACAGTATCAACAACCTGCACAACCAACAAGAGTACAATCGGTTGCCAATTTGCATTGTAACTTAAAATTGCTGTTAGACTTTCGCCTATTCAATGTATTACGTCCTGCAAGTTCATGCGATGATACTTCATTGTGAATGCATGTTTTATGCACATGCAAAATCGTGCTGATGTGACCCTCATTGTGTATTTCCTCTAATTCTACGGAACTTTTCTAGGTTACACTTTTCTTAACTATGAGAGTCAAAAGTGTTCTCACTCCATATTTTAGACGCAAACTATTTAATATGTGATCGTAAAAATGACTCTTGCTATCAAACAAGAGATCTACAATTGGAAACATATGTAGCATAATCAGGCTTACCAGATGAGCTGGAAATTCTGCATGGTTCTCTTTTTGCCTAAAAATGCCTGTCCTGGTCAAAACGGAAAACCAAGGGCTCCCTGCCTGAGAATGAAGAAATAAAAATAGCTCAAGTATCACCCTCATATAATTATATGCATATTGACATAATAGTAACGAACAATTGTCACATAAGAGTTGCGACAGCATGTTTGGCTGATCTTAAAAATCTTAAAAGTAAATAAGCTACTTTCAAAATAAATAAATTTTTATTGGTCGAAGTTCGAAAGAAGTTACTTTTTTTTTTTTTATATTATAAAAAGTAAGGAACTTATCTTGACAGTAGGTAAGAGTTACATTCAAAATAAGTAACTTTTTTTACTAAAAAGTAACATGCAAATACGTTGATAACAAAAAGCTTAGCAAACGAGCTCCAAGCCATTCCAAGAGACGAACCTGATGCGCTCCTTTAACATCAACTAAAGGATTATCACCTATCATATATAGGGTCTTGAAAGAAAGTGACCCTTGTTCTGCATTTTTCGCAATGGCATCGCAATGACAAGATTTCTGGATTTCTCTTAATATCGTTTCAGCATTTTTGTAAACAAATGGATTTGGCTTCCCAAAACACGTATACTGCAAAGGTTTATTGTGAATTCTGCAAAGATGCACAGTCAAACAGGAATGTCATGGAGTTTTTTTACTACAATCTGGCATAAATATAGTATAGGCATGATAGAATCCACATCTTTGTACCCCACAATGAGAATATAATACAAGAAAACATAAACGGAGAATCACTTGAAAATCAGAGTGGCAACAAACAACACAATAGCAGGATGGTATACTGTTCTCTTTGAATTTGCTAATGCAAATTAATTAATTCGATCTGCAGGTCCAAATTATACGCCTTCACCAAAGGCAAAAACTTCCTTCACAAATGCACTACTACAGAGAGGTATATTCTGTCCTAAAACAACTAGAAATGCTTCAATTCAAGAAGATTGACCCCAGAATATAGTCATTTATCGATTGAAAATGAAATACATGTTCACTATATAGTCCCATCCTGCAATTAGTAGATAATACATACCAATTTCGACGCTAATGGAATACTAAGAAATGGTAGAACCACAAACCAAACCTGTTGAAGATACTTTCAAGGGCTATTCTAAATGCACCCATACCAAGACGTTCTGAAGGAAATGCAGCCTGTAATATATTGACAGCACATCAGCACTTTTTAAATGAATAATGAAGAGTTTCAAGAACTTAGAGCAGAAGCACGCCGCAAATCCAGAGATTCATATCATCCCTGAAAGTTGTCTTTCAAGCCAATTTCAAATGCTTAGAACAAAACCTTGAAATGCTTCAAGACATTAGAGTTGTTTTGATTACACAGGAGATTTTACTTTCATAGTTTTGAGTTGTTAAAGACTTTCTTTGTGAAGACAAGATAGTGTGGAGGAGATGTATTTCGATAATATGAATTAGCACTGACCTGATATTCCAGATCATCAGCAGCAAAATATAAAGGTGGCTGATTCCCATATTTCTCTCCGGGAAGACCTCCAGATGTTAAAATATCACAAAGCACCTGTATTCATCCGTCACTCATTTCAGAATTATGCTTATATATATATATAGATATAAATACTAAAGCCAAACTTATCGGCCAAATGAGTTCATGTTGCCTCAGTTTCTTCACTATCCTCTATACTTCGTAAGTGGGGGATATTATCTAAAGGAGATATGTAGTTTTGGGTTTTCCTTTTCTTTTATTCTGTATTTTCATGTGTGTGGGGTTGTGGTTTGGGGAGGGGGTGGCCATTTCAGTACAGGGGTGCTCAAAAGAAATTGCTCTCATCTCTATTATATTTCCTTTTCCTCGAAGCCTGTTGCACATATAATAGTTATGACGTGCGATGATAATGGCTTTCAGACAAAATATTGAGAACAAGGAATTCTGATAATATAACAGTTAATGGCTAGCAGAGAAAACAGTCTGGGAGCATAATTTAGTTAGGGGCTACTTTTAGGTTCCCAGTGTATGTACTCTTTTAATAAATGGAAAATGAATATTAAATTTTTTTTTAGTGACTGGAGTCTGATTGTGAGAATTATGGTTTTAATTACTTCTCCTTAAGCCAAAAGAAAGCTCTAACAATGTCTCGGAGTCTAATTTTTATGCATTGCTACAGCACACAAGGTATCTGGATTACGCATTTAAGTCAAATATATCGCTGATTGATCCATTGAGTGGATGGCTTTGTATCTGTCAGATGACCACAGAAATACTAATTTAAACTTCAAGACAACATATAGTGGCTACTCAATGTTCATCTCTAGAGACGTGAGAAAAGTACCTGAATATCCCTCCCCCAGTCAACAGGATCACTAACAACAAATGCTGCTTTAACTTTGTTAACATTACGGCTTGAGACCGACTTTGGGGAATTTTTTGGCCAATTGGAAGCCTTCTTACTGGTCCACCCTTTGTAATGAGCTACAGGATCAATGTGATCAAAGTATGATGCATACTCATCTATTGAGAGAACTCTTCTGCGCATAGTTTTAACTTAAGGTCCCACTAAATGTGCAGAAGGATAAAAAAAAAAAAAGCTGGCCTAACAAAACAAAAAAAAATTAGAAAATTAAAACCACCTTATATGGTGGAACTTACTTGAAACCATACTCCAACATCACTTCAGCAGGGTCACCTTTTCCAGTAGCAATGATGAGTTCATTCTCAAATCTAGAAAAGAAGAAAATTGGTGATACCATGGTCAGGTCTCAACATCAATTTAGATGAATTACTTAAAATTCATTATTTGTAGATTTTTTAAAGAAAATCAGCAATATCTATTTATCTAAACAAAAGCCCCTGAATGCCTCTTGGGGACAAAAAAAAATACATACTTATCAAATGTTCTATCATATCTTATAGTTATATAATAAAATGTCAGTTTACTCCAAAGAGAAAAGCAAAAAAGATTATTTTTTACCATGTATTGCTTATTAACTATTGAACTTATATTTCCGATGGATGATAATGTTCACAAGTTATAAATACTCTCTTGGATACTTCTCCAATTATTTAAATGTCTAACTGAAAATTGACTACTGATATGACTGTCTTATATTCATGATACATTCATGGAATTTTCCCAGCATTGAACACAAAGGTGGTCAAAACATCGACTGGGTCACTGGAATGCTTTCAATCCTAAGTTACATTGGTGGGTGGGGTAGAGATATTATCTCACTAAAATAAGTAACACGTTTAAATGTGAACGAAATACCAGTTTCTATTAATATACTATATCTGAAAAAATAAATCAGGATGTCAG
This sequence comes from Fraxinus platypoda, assembly GCA_903798405.1. Classification (NCBI taxonomy): domain Eukaryota; kingdom Viridiplantae; phylum Streptophyta; class Magnoliopsida; order Lamiales; family Oleaceae; genus Fraxinus; species Fraxinus platypoda. Next base: position 2,423 of record CAIGRT010168841.1, on the reverse strand, counting down.
GAGAGATTTTCCGCCAAAGAAAATACATACTGTGTAACATAATATATATACCTGTTCAGGAAAGTTCTAAAAGGTGAGTGGCCCTGCACTACCTAAATCCAAAGTACAAGCACTTCAAATCTGTCAAACATATGAACAATTTCATGAATTTAATATGCCAATTTTAATTACTAACCTGAGAAGGCGAAATCTTCACACCTAGAAGGTTGCTCAACTCAGAGGCTCTTTTAGACTCTGGGAAACCTCCACCTATGGAAATGTGCTGGGAAAATAACATTAGTTTCTAAATGGTTTGTCAGTGTTTTGTCTGAAAAATAAGACATGAAGTCAGTTACTCATGCATAGTAATTCTTGGATATAATGTACAAAATAAGTTCAAGATGTATCAGTAAAGATGGAAGTCAGTCATGCCCAAATTCCTTAAGTATAGTTATTTTAATTCAGAAGCAAGAATGCTCTACAAGTGACAGTTATATCAATCATGACTCGAGAACATCACTTATTGAGTAGTTTCTCTGAACCAATGTTTTGGAAACCAACCACGGCATCGACATGGAAAAGATAAAATGGTCGAATTGGTGGTAAATAAATATTAAAAAAAAAAAGAACAAACAAAGTTGAGGTGAACTGGCTGGTTCTTTACTTAACGGTTTGCTAATTTCCATTTTTTTACCTTAAACCAGACCGGTTCCTGGGTTTCCCCGTTGAACCAGCCGGTTTGGTCCAGGTTTCAAAACAATGCTCTGGACCTTTTTAAGTACTAGTTTGTTACATTGAAGGCTACAATTTTAGCAGATTTCACATCACACAAATAAATAAATTACAGGTGTAATGATGAAGAAAATAAGGAAGCTGAAAACCAATTACTACCGGATCTTGGAAGAGTATAAAAAGATACACTCCCCATTCTCATCATTAGATTACTTGGCAGTTTTGGGGCAGGCTATATATACACTGAACAGAAACTAATTAAAAAAAAATCTTTAAATTTTTTTCCACATAAAATAAAATTCATTCCTCAAATAACATGATAAAAAGAAAGAATAATAATTCAGAAACTAACCATTTGTCAAAAACAGAAAAGGGAACTTCAAAACACCTGCAAACGAGCAGAAATCAGTTTTACATTACAAGCAGGCTATTACATTTTAGTTTCAAATAATATGAATGCATAATAATCCCCTGTAGTGTACCTCCCACTGTCTATACCCAACAAAAGACATGGCTAGAAAATTTACAACCAGATTATTAATCCACACTATAAACCAGCCTTTGTATTGAAAATCTTCTTCAAAGAGGCCCCTGATGTAACATATAATATGCACCTTTACAGCAGGGAGATTTCTAACAAGGGCTTGTTCAAAGAAAGTGGATAGAGAAATGAGAGTTATGCCCTCACACAGAAACACATAGCCACAGAGATAAAGAGGGAGAGGAAGTCTTCCATGTCAGCTAATTATACCACTGCAGCAAACACTTTTATTACATTTAAGCATACTTATTCAATGATCGAAGCACATAAATTTCATTTCAATGCAAATAGTGGGCTAAAGCTTTTAAATTAGAAATTAAAATTGTTTTCAAAATGACACTATAGGTCGAATTCTTTCACCAAGATAAAGATTATTCGCGCTGTCACACAGAATATAGAATACCAGACTTGCAGAATTTCTTAACACGCTGAAAGAAGAAAATCAATTCTCGGGGGTTCTTTAAAATATCCTTACCCATCCAGAATATGTGTGGTCAGTTACAAAAATTCTAATTTCTGCTCCTTCCTTTTTAAGAATTTATAGATCTTTTTTTTACTATAATTGCTCAAATTTCACGACCCTAATTAAAATTAGAAGTCATTAATTTCCATTTCAAATTTCCATCAATTTAAACAATAGTATAGTATATGAAGAACAAATATCTAAAAGAAGTTTGAGTCGAGAATTCTACCGGAATCATTATACAGTCTCTTGAGTGCTTTGGGGGAATTTCCAATTGGTCTTTGGCCTCGTAATATGACCCCATCTATATCAAATGCTATCCCAAATGATGACCTGATAATAAAAAACAAAACATTCACAATTAAATTGAAACATCATTCACTTCAATCCACAGAAATGTGTGTGTTATGAAGAATTACGGAACTGTGTTGGGACTGAGTTGAGCGATAAAGAAGATTGACGTGGTCGGAGCGAAGACAGTGGCAATGGCTGTTTGAATCGAAACCTCATTTTTCTTTATTACATTTATGTGTTGAGAAAAAAAGAAATGCAGTACTTATGAAATAATATACGGTTTTGCTATCGGTACATCTCCCCTTACATAAGGGGTGACATAATGCACAAGTGGCTCATCTTCATTGGAGGGGAGCCTCGGCCCACATGTGGGGCCTCGGCATCCCTCCAATGAGGAGGTGCCACTTGTGCATT
>CAIGRT010168834.1:0-23604 GCA_903798405.1 Fraxinus platypoda | reverse complement strand
GGTTGTTTCGTTCACAACTTAGACGACGTGACGAAATATAGTTGAGTCAAAATCTTACCTACCAAATAAAAAAAAATCCCTCCAATTTCTTTTTATCATTAACTCACATCACATAAGCATATTCGTTTAAGTGATGAAGATATTTTGATAATTTTAATTTATTGTCGCTCGATCAATCTATGAAATAATTTATAAAATCAGGCTATGTACAAGTATTTTCTATTTTTTTTTTTTTACATTTTTTGCAATAAAGAAATCATAAATTCCAGTTGGTGTCAATTTTTGATAAGAATTATGCTAGATGTACATAATCATCTACATAATGGATTACACCTCCCTCACATGGAGGGGGCTCACATATAATAAAATATTCGTGAGCCCTCCTCCATGTGAGAGGCGTGTAATCCATTATGTACACTATGAGGTGTACATCTAGCATAATTCTTTTGATAATCACGAGACCCACCGCCACCATGTGAAAGGAGTGTAAAAGTAAGTGTACACCAAGAGTGTACACTTATGATTTCTCTAATTAATATACATTATTCATTACAACTAGTACTGACCGTGGATAGGAGAGAGACTTTTGACTTAGCATCTCTTCATCTGCAATGACTTCACCCGATTCCATTTCACTGACCGTTGAACACTCAACCCCTCAATAATAATATACTCGAACAAATCAGTATTACAACAAAAAACCCTTTTCATTTCTCCACTTGCATGCTCAATTTCCGCAAATAATTGACATAATTTTGGTTTTAATGTCCATTTTTTCCCTTCTGCTAAGGAATTACTATTTCTTTGACTTGTGATTTTAACTTCTTCAGATTGATTTGAGATCGAGTTTTGGATTAGGGTTTTGAGTTATTGTGGTTATGGTTGACTTTTTCTGTAGGTTTTGAGGTGGAGGTCGGTGGTTGTTTAGCATTAGTTTAGTATAGTAGTGCGGAAACATATAGGTTTTTAATGGAGAATCTAGGCTTTTAGGTGATAGGTTGGGGTCAAATTTTAATGGATCGGTCGGTATTTGTGATCGCACTCTTGGGGTTTCTCTGCTTAATTATCGGGATTTTGCAATTTTCTCAGGTTTCTGCCAACGCCGAAGGTCTGTTATTCTGTTTTGTATTTCAATTGAAGTGATTTTGACTGTATTATAATTGATGTGTTTCAAGCCTGTTTCTTGTTTATTGTAAACTCAAATCACAGATTGAAGACCCATTAAGTTTCTGTTTACAAAGCTGAGGGACTCGTTAGGATTTATTTTGAAGCTAATGAAAGAGTTCCGTTTTATATTAGCTGTAACTTTAGAAAATTTTCTCCTTTTTTGTTCTGTTCAGGAAAGTTTAACCGTTGACTTGACCATTGTAACAATGAAGAAAAACATATTTGTGGTGCATCTGAGGTCTATTATTATAAAGTAGTTAACTCATATTTTGTTGGTTTTGCAAATAAATGTGTAGATTTGTTCGGTAGTATCTTAACTTGAATTTGTAAAGTAATGGTCCTTAATATTTGCTAATTGATTTATGCGCGACAGGCGATGCCCTGAATGCGCTTAAGACAAACTTGGCAGATCCTAACAACGTTCTTCAGAGTTGGGATGCTACACTTGTCAATCCGTGCACTTGGTTTCATGTTACATGCAACAGTGACAACAGTGTTACTAGAGTGTGAGACTGCTTTGTCCTTTCCATAATTAGATACAAGAGTTGAATTTTAGAATTAAAATGATCCTCCAATTATGGAAATTATTTTTGTGTGTGCTCAGTGATCTTGGTAACGCAAATTTGTCGGGTCAACTAGCTCCGCAGCTCGGTCAGCTCCCGAATTTGCAGTATTTGTAAGTCATGCTTTGCACAACATAATCACTTCATTCACATTTTCCCACTATATTCTTGTTGATTTGTTTACACTCTTCTCTGTGTCACCTTACTATGGATTCACATTATACATTTTTCGACCTACAGATGAAAGATGAAATCTTTGTATATTTCTTATATTTTCTGCTGATGGTCCAAAAGGAGAATGTGAACTGTTGAGGACACATCTTGTTTGTTGTTCCAATCTGTTTCGTGGGTTTTTATCTAGTTATGAGATTTCCCTCAAAAGGACATATTAATATCCTATTTAGATGCCGACTGTACCGTGAGGTTCTGTGAAAAATTATATGTTCAATATTTTGAAAGCTATTAATATTTGGTTCATTTTTAATTTGGTTACTCAAAGATCATATTTTTTATCTCTTCACTAATGTTTTACCTTCTTTAATCACCGTATTACTGAAAAAAAGCTAAAAAGGGTTTAATTTCCAGTGTTTGGTTCCTTTCCTCAAATGATGATGCAAAGGAAAAAGTAGTAACATTGCTTTAATTATATATTTAGAAATTTATTTGTTTCTGTAAATTGCAATGCTGTTAAAAGCATTTTATTTGTTGATCTGTAGTCAGAATATTGGCTACCGCACATATTAGACATTCGAGAGACCTTAGATTTACATGTCTATTTCTTTGGACCAATAATTTTTTCAGTCTGCTCTTTTTATTGGTGATAACTAGCATTTGTTTGAGCTCCATTTTTCCAAAACTCATTTTCAACCATACATTCTTTCAATAAAATAATTTTATACATAAACCCAAAACTTTTCCTTCCTTTTTTTTAACCACACATTCTTCAAAAAATCACTATTCCAAAATCTATTACCCCGAAAAAATGGGGTTCAAACAAGAGCTTAATTTACATATTATCATCTTAACCTTTGTGTACCTCTCATTTTTTATTTTTTTGATACGCATATGGCAGGGAACTTTACAGTAACAACATAAGTGGAAAAATTCCAAATGATCTTGGGAACTTAACCAACTTGGTGAGCTTGGATCTTTACTTGAACAGTTTAGACGGTCCCATCCCCACGACCCTGGGCCAGCTTGAGAGATTACGTTTCCTGTACGTGATACAACATTTTTTGTTTCTTATCTAAATATATTTTTTTGCTCTCTTTCCTTAAAGTTTTTGACATTTAGAGAAAGGTTACAAATTGGCCATAGATAGTTGTTTACGAAAGCCCAATATGAACATTGTGTAGAATTCTTAATTGTTTTTCTTATATTTTTCTCTTCTTTGAAAGTAATTTTCTTCTCCGTCTCTTGAGAATTGCTACAATTATCATTCCCCCTACATATACCAAGTGAAAAAATGGGACTGCTTGAATTTTTCAGCTCCTGCAATATTAAGGCCCAATAGAAAAATTATATGTGAATCGTATTAATGCATCAACTCCCCATGATTAGGTTCATTACTAATTATTGAGAAATTTTCAGGTTACTTTGGATAAAGTGTGTTTTTATGTAATTAATTGCTCAGATTCTTCAAAACCTAATTATGTGTGTTTATTGACTACATAGGAGGCTCAACAATAACACTTTGATTGGAACTATTCCTATGTCTTTGACCAACGTCACTTCACTTCAAGTCCTGTAAGTAGAGGATTAATAAATTTCTTTTATCACTGGTGGTTTTCTTTGCTTCTTGTTTTTGGCAGACTAATAATCATTTTCACGTATAAATACAGTGATCTGTCAAATAACAATTTATCAGGGACGGTTCCAATCAATGGCTCCTTTCAACTTTTCACACCTATCAGGTTTAGTGCAATTACTTCTGTCTTTTCCATGCTAGACTAAGTCACTCATCGAGGTCTTGTTCTGACTGTCGAGTTCCTATCTTCCAGTTTCAACAATAATCCTAACCTGATACCTCCTCCTGTAACTCCACCACCTCCTTTTCAACCGACAAGCCCATCTTCATCGCGAGGTTCGTTAATTCTTTATAGTATATCTTTTTTTTTTCCTGAATAATTTCTTTTCCTTGCCCAGCACATGACAATAGCATATTAAGAAGATGAGCCTTGCTCGTATGACCTAGTGAATATGAACATAAGAGAGATCATAAGTTGGAAATGCTCTCTCATTAACTAGCAGGAATATCTGATATATTTACTGCCTGCTTTTCGCATTTCCATTTAATGTGATCTCTAGACCATATAGTTAATAATTTTGTTCTCCTGTTTTTCAAACCATAGAATTTTATTTATTTTTATGCTCATCAAATAGCTCATCACATTTTTTTAATTGGTACGCATTGAAAAACTTGACTCTGGGACTGGTTAGGTCAAGGATTTTTTTTATTATGTCAAACTCACACTTCACCATTTAATTAGTCATTTGAGTGGCACAGACTTATAACTTGATTGCTGCTGCAGTTGGCAACAGTGCAACTGGGGCCATTGCAGGAGGAGTTGCTGCTGGAGCGGCTCTTCTCTTTGCTGCTCCTGCAATCGCGCTTGCTTTGTACCGACGAAGGAAGCGACCAGTTCATTTCTTTGATGTTCCTGGTTAGTGGACCTAAAGAAGGCTTTAGTTTATCATGATTATTGTGTAAAATGTGTTCTTAATTATCTTCTATTCATTGGCAGCTGAGGAGGATCCAGAAGTCCATCTAGGGCAGCTCAAAAGATTTTCTTTGCGTGAACTCCAAGTTGCAACAGATAATTTTAGCAACAAAAATGTTCTTGGCCGGGGTGGATTTGGCAAAGTTTATAAAGGCCGGTTGGCTGATGGTTCTCTTGTGGCAGTTAAAAGACTAAAAGAAGAACGTACACAAGGTGGAGAACTGCAGTTTCAAACAGAAGTAGAAATGATCAGCATGGCTGTGCATCGAAATCTACTCAGGCTACGTGGCTTTTGCATGACACCTACAGAACGTTTGCTTGTTTACCCCTACATGGCTAATGGAAGTGTAGCATCATGCTTAAGAGGTACTGCTTTTTATCATTTTCGTATATTCTTTATTTGACTGAGTCACACATATATATTCTGTGCTAAATGTTGCTTGCTGATAATAATGTTACTGTTAAAGAATATATTCTGTAGTTTAAGCAATGAAATATTTATAAGCATGATATTTATTAGAAACAAAATTTGATTTATGAGGACAAAGAGAGATTTGAAAGTGGAAATAATACTCTTACTTTCATTTATAATGAAAACCTTAATCTGAAAAATAATATAATATTGAGACCTTGATCTAGAGTACTAAGAAATTCTTTACATGAGATTCTAACTAAAATTTAATTTAAGATAATTCATTGTATTATATGTAGTGCTTGTTTGCTACTTTTAAGTTCTTATAAGCTGTGAGTTCTACAAAATGCGGATAAAAAGTATTTTGACCAGCTTTAGTTATAATTTAAGCTTTTCCAAACATGCTCTAATCCGCAACACGTATCACCCAAAGTAGCTGAATTTGTTTTCTTGTTTTATGAATCTGACAAATAATATTAATTATGGGATAAACTACCCAAATTTATTCACTAGTTAAATGTAAGAAATGATTCGCTCTACTTTTCTTGGCATGTCATTTTTTGTGTATGGGAGAAGAAGAGTAGTATTTACTGCATTGTGGTGGATATAATTAACTTGTTTATTTGTAAATAGAGGGATAGTGACACTTGAACACTAGTGATCACTTCCCTTAGTAATTATAATGACACTACTTCTGGTTTCCACATTTATTTAATATGTGGCAAAGGGGTGAATCCAAAGTCTCAATTCCCGTTCACACTTGCAACAAATTTCAACTAATAAGATGTCTCTTTGTTTGACCAGTATTGTTGATATGGAAAGGGTACTAACTCTTGGCCACACACCTCACATTCGTCACATGTTCTTTTTTTCTCTCTCTCTTTCCAGGTTAATTTCCTTTTGTTCCTTGTCATTTTTTCTTCTTATCACAGAAACTTGTCAACTATTTTCAATGTGAATTTGCTTCTGCTTCTGCCACCATCAACCCTTGCCAGTTTATATCATACCACAACGATCAACAGCAACCAAGCTGATCTGTTATTACGCAGACAAAATTAACAAGCAGATGTGTGTGTGTGTGTGAGAGAGAGAGCGCACATGGAAGGAATGATCATTTATCATGATGATTTAGTAAAAAATGACAGTTAGACGTCTTTGGTTTGATAATGATATTGGTGTTGGTGGACGGCAAAAAGTGGTCCATTAGAGTCACGGCAAATGTGGTTGTGGTTTAAGCAAAATTTTATAATTAATTTCATATATTGTGATATGGATCTAATAATGCGGCTGAACATGATCTTGCAATGTTGATATTTGACAGTGTAGTATCTGGAAAGGCTCTACTTTATAATTTTATGTTGTTATTTATGTTCTGATAGCTTATTAATGCATTATTATAGAGCGATCCGAATCACAACTTCCACTTGATTGGACAATTAGAAAGCATATAGCATTGGGAGCTGCAAGGGGGCTTGCTTATTTGCATGATCACTGTGATCCTAAGATTATTCACCGTGATGTCAAAGCTGCAAACATATTGTTGGATGAAGACTTTGAAGCAGTTGTTGGTGACTTTGGGCTGGCCAAACTCATGGACTACAAGGATACTCATGTTACCACGGCTGTACGTGGCACAATTGGTCATATAGCTCCTGAGTACCTCTCCACCGGTAAATCTTCCGAGAAAACTGATGTTTTTGGATATGGAGTCATGCTTCTTGAACTCATTACTGGGCAGAGAGCTTTCGATCTGGCTCGTCTTGCTAATGACGATGATGTGATGTTACTTGATTGGGTGAGCACTATCATTTTCCCTTTTTGTACATCCTTCAATTAGATAATAAGAGATTCTTGTGTAGTCTTCAATGTCGAACCTTGCAATAGATGGAAAAAATTACATTGCTCCATTATATTCTTGTGCACAATGACACTCACCTAAAATCTATTCCAAGTCCTTTATGGCCTATACAGGATTGGATATTATCAAGGAAGGAAAGAAGCTTAAATCTTGTTCATAATATTGTGAATCTTGTTTAGCCAACAAAATGTGCACTTGTGTTTTTGCGTGCTTTCCCCTTTGGACTTATTATTTCATTTACTTTGGACTTGAATTTCAGGTTAAGGAACTTCTAAAGCAGAAAAAGTTGGAAACTTTAGTCGATGCAGACCTACAGGGCAATTATATTGATGAAGAGGTGGAGCAGCTAATTCAAGTGGCTTTGCTTGGCACACAAAGTTCCCCTGTGGAACGTCCCAAGATGTCGGATGTTGTCAGGATGCTTGAAGGCGATGGCTTGGCCGAGAGGTGGGAGGAGTGGCAAAAGGAAGAAATGTTCCGTCAAGAGTTCAATCACACCTACCACCCGAATACTGACTGGATAATTGCCGACTCCACTTCCAATGTCCGACCGGATGAATTATCCGGACCAAGATAAACTTCAATGATCAACATATATAAAACTCACGGAGGCCCTCTGTTTTGATTGATAATCGTCGTCTTTGTAAATGATCATATATTTTTCGATTTTTGTTCAGGTCACCATTTGACATTTTCATGTGCAAGCAGCAGAAATGGCTGCGGACTTCTCTGTCAATGTATATTTCTTTTTATGTATTGAATAGTGAAAGCATAAAAAAATAAGCAGAATTGTTACAACCGAGGAATCACTCGCTCTTGAGAACTTGTACCTCCACGTAAGAGATTCAAGTTCCAACTTAGCTCTGTTTGGCAGATAGTATTTGACGTGAGAAACATCGTTGAATAAGAAAAAGAAGTTAAAATTTTATTTATACGACTGTTCAATTCGTCCAATACTAATTGCTTGGATACTACTACATAATGAGGCTTGCACAACATTTGTGGCGGCTCTTTTCTCAAGAAATCGAGAATACTCGCCACAGTAGTGTTATAGAATATAAGATTAAAACACAAACACATACGGGAAATTAGTTTTAAAGAAAAATACACTAAAAGCTTTTATTAGGAGTTTCATCACTTAAAGAACAAAATCTAATGCTCTCTAAATCTGTGATTCTAATAACACAAGAACATCATTCACAATCAAGTCTCCAACTCATGACATTAGTTCAACTTATTACAACTTTTGACTAAATGATCATTTTTTAAAATCATATGGACTAAAATAGCCTTGGAAAGTAACCTAAATTCCATTGGCTTTTTTGCAATTTTTGTTCTCATTGTACTCATACTTCTTGTATTTAGCCCATGTTTGTCATTCTTTAAAATTTTAAATTGTTTGCTACAGTACCATTCTCCATCACACATTCACACAATAAAATATTCTACACACAAACTAATAAAGTTTCCTTTACTTTTTAACCACACATTCTCCATCAATCTACTATTCTATAATAAATTACAAGAAATTAATGGCTCTCAAACAAGGCCTTATATTGGTTACCCTAACTTATGTTTCCTTTGCAAGAGTGGTCATTTTTGTCCATTGTCGTCTAACTGGCCATTGAAGGCTCCTGTGGACTGCACATGCTTAATTTCAGAAGGAAATTTTTATCCAATCACTTATAAAATTAAAAAATAGATAAATTGAACCAGGGTCAAACCTTTTAATAAAGTGCCATGGGGTCCAAAATCTTTTGTTTTTGTGTCTAAAACCTTTAAATTTATATCCAGTGCGAGGTCTCTAGAACGACATATATTGATTAAAATTTGACCAATTTAAAAAAGGACAAAAGGGTCCATATATTATCCCATTTATTAAAAAAATTCAAAAAACGAGATTTAAAAAAAAAAAAAATGGATAAACAAAAATTTAAGAATGAGAAAAAGAAAATGGTTTTCTTCTAAATACGTAACCTATAGATCAATTAATGGTTTTCTAGGTGAAACCATTCAAGGGACCTCGCATTACATATTAATTTAAAGATCAATGGACAGAAATGACCACTCTTGCAAAGGAAACGTTGATTTAAGGATTTTTTTTTGTCAAAAGTGAAAGGATAACTCCGATACCATAGGAATCAAGAATGCTAAAAAGTCAAATTCCATTCCAAATCCCAATTTGGAAAAAAAAAACCCCTTTCTACGAAATCCCTCAACTTCTTTCTCATACTCAAAAATCACCCGTACATCTTTGTCTCTCTCCTCCACGCCCAACATTGTTTTTCAAGAAAGACAGCTCACAAAATCCTAGAAGCAATAGCTTCTCTTGGAAGCTAATATGTTACTCTCAAATCTTGAGCATACAAAGAAGTGGTCATTTTTACAGAAGGGCATATGTGACATTTTGCATCAAAAGTGGCCATTTTTAAAGTTTTAAAAGTACTCATTTCAAATCCACCCTTCAGATTTGGCCACATTTCCAAATTCCCCTCCAAAATAGGATGACAAGATTCACTTTCTACCACCGGTTCCAATCCTTGGTTTGCCTTTGACTTCAGCGTCCTGCTCAAACAACAAAACATGGCGTGTTCAGGATTTAAAGCACAAAGGAGTTCTAATATCAAAGGGAGACCATTTCCAAAAATAGCTTCAAAAAGTGATGAAAAGGACCTGTGGTAAATGCAGGTAGATGTATGGTTTTGCTGTTGCCGGATTGTGATTTTCTGCACCCTTGTTCCAATCATAACAAACCTGAAAACAAAATATTTCGGCAAAATTTTCAGAAAAGAAGACAAATTTAGGAGTTAGGACAGCCAAATAACTCATCTGAAAATATTTCGGTTAGTTATACCGAGAAAGATTAATGAGAATTATTATGGTTAAAAAATTCAGCATCCAGACAAAGTGTCAAGACTTCCTCAAGCTGATTGAATTGGAAGTAAAAGAAATATCCATCTCATCATCGCAGACATAAAACAATGATGCAACATCATAGAGAATATCTTTCTAGCACCGATCTTCTCTAGGAAATAACAGTCCCTAATTCGATTAAGAAAATGATGAACATAAGATAATATACAATTATATGTGTTAACAAAGGCTCACCGAATATGCAAAAATGGAGCCATCATTGTTGAAAGTGCTGCAAGGAATGGGCTGACCGCACCTTGACATAGCCTAAGAAACACAGTGATAAGATGAACACTCACGAGCATGCAAAACAATGCAATTGAGAATAATAACTGATAACTGCAAGCATTTTCAAGACTTGAGAAGAAGGATTCCATAATACCTTAAGCCTCTGTTTGCTGTCTTTGTCCCAAAAGTTGAAGGCTCCATCAGATCCAGACGTTGCAAATGTGTGATGTATCTGAGACAAGGCATAGAGTATAAGATCCAGGTCATCGATAAAGAAAACACGAATTCTATCGAACTTTTTAGCACAATAACATATAATTCTTGTAGCATTGAGATCATAATTTAGGAAGTAACAATCTTTTAACATAAAAGCTAAACTGATTAATAAATGTTTTAGAAGTTGGAGACAATTAGAATTTTGTAAACCCCATATAGATAAGCATGCAATTAGCCACGAATTGAAGACTTGATCTTCGACAATTTAGTAAAGTTATAATTCATAACTCCTTAAGATACCAGATTGGCAAAAAACAGATAAATCCAAGGGAAAATATAACTATTTTCACCACACAATTCTTGATGTTATCATAAATTAATCCGCATAAGAAGAAAAATAGAATGATTCTTCATGTAACAAGAGGCAATTAACAGATTCCATCTCATGATTTTTCTTCTCATTTGTTGATCTCGTGAAATGTTTAAAATGCATAGCAAAATTCTGCTTTTATTTCAAGTATAAAACTTGACAAGGCGCTCTCTCTAGATAGTGCTTCAAAAACACCAAATTTCCTCATGAAGAACTCTAGTTTGAGACATTCCATGTCTTCCCATGTAACAAGCTAAGCTCAACATCAAATTTAGTAAAGAGCTGAAAAACATTATATCACTCTGTAGAGCGTTGTAAGCGATCAATTTTAGGTAAAGGATACACATTCCAACAAACCGAGCTACGGTTGCCTTGTGCCAAGAAAGTTTTCTGTGCTTTCTTTTCTCCATTAAGCCCACGTTTGGTGCACATTTTGAAGGTAAGAATGCATTTTTACTATTGATGTGATGGAGAATATGTGGTTGAAAAAGAAGGAAAAATTATTGATGTGATGGAAAATATTATTTTATTGAAGAATGTGTGGTTGAAAATGAGTAGAAGAATGAGCATAAAAAAAATAATGTGGACCAAACAGGGGNTTGATGTGATGGGGAATATGTGGTTGAAAAAGAAGGAAAAGTTATTGATGTGATGGAAAATATTATTTTATTGAAGAATATGTGGTTGAAAATGAGTAGAAGAATGAGAATGAAAAAAATAATGTGGACCAAACAGAGCCTAAGTAGAAAAGTAAAATAGCTAGAAAGTTTGCAGACTACATATGTTGGCTTATAAATCTTAGGCATACAACACCATTAATAGGCATACTCAATGCATGTTCACGGACATAAACTCAAGAAGAACGAGAAAAATCCAGAATCTGAAATGCTAGAAAGTTTCAGATGCCGACAATTTCCCTCCCTCCACATCGCACAAAAACACCCAAAAGAATAAAAACGAAAGAAAGAAAGAAGGAAAAAAGAAATGGGAGGATGGGCGCAAGAGGAATGACAGCAAGCTCCAATGACATCATTTAAAATGAAATATCTTACAGGGTGGAAATTCAATGAATTGACGGAGTAAATGTCATTGCCTTCTCTATGGCATTTGAACGTAAAGTTTTTACTTTGTTGTGCATCATCAATATGATGTACACCAACTCTTCCTTCAATTGAGCCAACCTACAAGAACAACGCCAAATGTTACTATATAATCAGAAAATTCACAGCACCTATAACAATAATAATACCAATGCCATAGAGATGAAATAATCATTTGATTTCATGCATCATTTTTTTCTATGCATTTAGATATTTATGAAGACTACTGTGCACTTCTCCACAACTAGAAAAATATATAAATAAAAAAACAATTCTTCACAAATCAAAGAGGCAAAAGCACCCACAATTATAATCATTTAAAAATTAAAGCCTGCAATGCGGCACAGAAGAGAGAGCAAATATCGCCAGAGAAATTAAGAGAAAATCTCCTATCTTCTCTTAGGACCACCACAGTGCAGGGGTCTCCCTCTGCAATTTCTTTTTGTAAGTTCAAGAGATGAATGTGGAAATATAAGAATCTGCGAAAGACTAGTGTATCTAGCACACTGGGAAATAGAACCTGGGTAGGCTAAGCAGCAAGAGTGATAGCTATTTCCTTGCATATATTTGATACACAAGAAAGTTTGCCAAAGAAGTACATATAAGACTTCATTGCAATCCTTGACATCAAATATATTCATCCAAATTATTTAGAATTCCTACTTCTCCACTGTTTGTTCACTTTTTATCAATCAAACACTGAGAATCTCAAATTAGCATACAAATGGTAATATCCCTGCATTTCAGTTTACTATTATTGATAATGTCTGTACTCGTTCCTGCTGACCTCCCATTCTAGCTATAATCAAGTAAGACGCGTTCAATTAAGTATATGAATCACAAATATTTTAAGATCTTCAAGTATCTACCAAGGGAACAACTTGAGATCACAAATATTTTAAGATCTTCAAGTATCTACCGAGGGAACAACTTGAGATGGTACATGTAAAATCAAGCTGTCAAAATATGTGTAACCAATACAACATAAGAACGGAGCATAACAAAACACTAGCAGATTAAAGATAATCCATAGAATAAACTTAAGTCACAGAGATTCAGAAAGAACTTACTAAGAAACCTTGCTGATCTGGGAATGCGGCTAAACACCTTGTCTGGTACTTCAAGGGTGAAACAACTCTCTTGTACTCCGCCTGTCATATCCCAAAAAGCAATTAACCATGTAATGATGACATAAATAAAAGAAAATAGCTAGTAAATTTTAGAAAGTCTTTTGGCAGTCAGTCAATAAAAATGTTGCAGAGAACGTCAGAAAGAGGGACACTGAGAATTTATGAGTATTAAATCCTGTTTTCAGAACAACACGCGCCACGAAACCCAAACTGCAATTATTGTCATGAGTTGGTTGAATAATAGGGAATGCTAGAAATACATACCAGGTTCGGTGCCTATATTCTCACAATCAGCTGGTGATATAAAAAAAGGAAGAAAGAAAAATTAAAATACTGACTTAAGGTGGCACTTCACCAAAAACATGTTTCTATCCTGGCGCCAAACAACACATTTTGATTGTTGCTGATCTGGCAAAACCCATAAGAAAATGCAGAGAGTGATGGTCTTATTGCGAAAGAGGACAGATAATCATTTGGCCAGTAAAGTGGAGGTAGGTTTCATCAACATTTGTGAGAGGCTTATTTATGTCCAATTAATATAAACTAAATCTTCTCTAACCAAACAATCAGCAAAGATAAGGAAAGAATTCGATTGACATAACCGACGGAGTTCCATTTCTGACACTAGTTTGGAAACTTGACGTCAATCCGGTCTTTTATCATGCAAGTGTCCTCTCTAAATGAGTTCATCAGACTTTATAAGGAAAAAATCTTTGAGCCTCCAAAGATCTTAAGAAAATTAACAATAATAGCTTATGTTGAAGGAGACCCTTAACCGATATTTCTGCTTGTTTGATAGTATCAGCTCCAACCAAGATACAAAATTTTATAATTCATCTATTTCCCATATTGCTTCTATAGCAGCAAGAAAGGGAGTTTAAAACCTCTTCTTTAGCAGTGCATTATGTGAATTGGAGCTCAAAACAATCTTATAGTCTTACTTAGTACTTGATGTGAACTAGAAACGTTGTTTTCTGCATATTCAAAGAAAGTGGTGCCCAAAAATTAGCTCTTACCAAGGGACAAAGGAATACTCCAGAAGATGGTTACTTTCATCAATGGTGGCCTCCTTCGATCATTTTTTTGAAGTATGAAATTTAAACTTTTCTTCCTTAATTTTCAGTTTCCAGCTTGCAACTGCTATTGTTTTTCGTTCCCTTTACAAAGGGTTCCACACTACACTATATGAGACCACTCTTTTAAACAATTTCAAAAGTTTGCTCCTACAATGCTTATTTAGTTTCGAAAACTCTAATATTACTCGCCCAAAAGTAGATTGAACAAAGTCAACCCCCAATGCAATGAACGATTACAAATGATAAATGACTGATGGGGAATTCTTGAGTCAATACTGGTTATCTTTTTCCAAGCAGAAAATTATTTCTATTTGATTTACCCAATATTCCAGTTCAAATCTCCAGTTTACTCTTTCATTGTTAGGTAGCTTGTGCCAAATATATTTTTCTAAGGTATATATTTCCAAGCTGATAGTATTAACCACTTCAAGAAACAAATTAATGGTTTCAGCATTCTTTGCTCTTGTTTGAGCTCCATTATTTGAAAAATAAATGATTTTAGAATAGTGTTTTTTCAAGAATATGTGGTTAAAAAATAAGGCGAATTTTTGGGTTTATATGTAATATTATTTTATTGAGAGAATGTGTGGTTGATAAGAGGATAAAGAAAAATGAATTAAAATTTAATGGAGGCCAAACATGGGCTTTATAAAGGAAAAAGAATACCTGGGGGTTCTGCAAGTTGAAAACAATAAGATTTCTATCGGCAGTGCCAACAACCAAAAGAGGGTGTCTGACTGTAAGTGCACAGCACCGCTCAGGAAGTTGTTGGACATGAGCTGGATTTGGTTGTCTCAAATCCCAATACCTGATAAGAATAGCACCACGTTACCACATTAAAAAAAAATACTTTGCTATCAAATGTTTATGCAAAACGGGTTAGAGATGCAATAAACCAGACTGGTGCATAACTGAACTGGGAACTAAGCGGAAATGTCACATAGGAGATATTGATGATATCATATTGGAAGGAAGCCTGCAGACTATATTGTCAAAGCCATAAAGAAAAGACACCTTAATAAGCGTGCAAACAGAGATCTAAGAAAAGCTGGTCGGTGACTTGATTCATTAAATTCAAAGCATGTCTAGGAAGTGTTTATAAACAGTTTAAATTATAAATAAATAGGAATGAGTGATGGATATACTTGTGGGTCCCTTGAAATGTGGATAAAAAATGGCTTGAGTGTTTATAAGAAGGTGCAAACATGAGCCAAATATAGGCTAAATGCGATTTATTTGGGTAAAGAAAAGCTTTGCTGTCCCATGAAATGTTGTAAGTACACAGAAAGCAACTAGATACAACTCCAGCGGACCAGTGCAATTCTACAAAATAATAAAGATATCAGTAAACATTGCTCAGAATCAATAAAAAGCCGTCAATAGCGAGCAGAAAGGTCATCTAATGTTGCATACAAAGCCTGCCATAATTCAACCATTTCCAGGACCATTCCACGAAGAGGAAGAGATAGTTATATATACAATTATAGCAATTCACTCCATAGATAACGAAGTGTCACTGTCTTTATAATATGTAACTATTGCTTTGGTAGCATGTGCTGTGCTAACAAATATATATGAAACTGTAAAACCACATATCATGCATTTATAGGAAGCCACAAAATATGCCATCAATTTTTCTCAGAGAAATGGGGAAATATACGAGTTTGACACAGTGAAAGTTGCATCTTCATGCCTATATCTTCCTAGAATTAATTTAGAGATGCCTTGTTACTGGAATCCTTCGTCGGGATATATCTTTAGCAGTAGGGCTTCTGAGGGAATGCCTACATTTGATTGTAATTTTATGCGATGTGTACGTCCATCAAATTCTGATCTTTTGACAAGTTTTCACATAATGCTGATATGTGAATATGCATAAGCAAATTTATATGTGTTTGTAAGTGTAAGGGTACCTACGTACGCACATACGCGTGTGTGTGTGACCTCTCATTCTAACTACAATGGTTATCAAGACCAAACTCACCTTAGGGTCTTGTCCCAACTTCCCGTTACTAGGAGATTCATTTCTGGAACCCAAGCAATTTCTTTGATGGGAGCATCATGCATGGCCACTGTTACAGGTTGGCCGCCAGACAACAATGGCCACATCTTAACTTGCTTGTCGCAGCCTCCAGAGAAGATGGTCGTTCCATCATCCTTCCAAGTTGAGCATAACACCTTGCAAAAATAAACACAATAATTTACAAAGTGACTATGAAAAGTCAGCTGAATATAAACGAAGTACCATTAAAAGGTTTACAGAAGTTGATATTTTACCGGCTGCTCATGTGATATCGATGCTTTAGGCACAGTACTGAGTGATGTTCCAGTTTTCATTATCTCCCAACATCGCACCTATGAAGAATTTTCAAGCAGATGTACCAGAGCAGGTCTGTAAACAGCTAATCAACTAATTTGTTTGCAAACAAATACCCTCCCTCAATCATCACGAGCCCTTCAGAAGAACCTCCATCCCAACAAAAACACTTACATAAAGACAAAAGCAATCCAAATATTTAGGGTCCTGCACTTTGATAGAATGCTATACATTCTAGAGCTTAGATTAACAGTCACTCGTATTTCCCCACAAAAAAACACTAAGAATGTATATGCAGGCATAGATTTGGGGCCTTGGAATTGAAATTAGACTTTTTTCCGGCTCAAATTTGAATAACTTATCATAAATACAAACTTGAGGCCACAATAGGTCTTGTCACAAATGCAAGCTAATTTTACAAACTAGCAACATCAAAAATATCTCCAACAATTAAGCGTAATGGCAATTTCCCCTATAAATTTTTTGGATACGTTTAAGTAGGTAGAAAAAGTAATGATGAAAACTCAATTTGAAGCAAGAAAATTACCTGATTATCCCACGAAGTTGCAACCAGCACATTTGCCTTGGGGCTGAAACAAAGGCTTGACACTGAATCACTTGGAGGTTGCACCACCTTTAACACACTCGAAAAATCAATCAATTATAGAACCCACAAACTCAGTGAAGACCCATACATACACAGGTCCAACCCAGTAAAAAAGTGAAATACAGTACAAGATAATTGAAAATTACCTCAGTAGAACGATTGGGATTTGGGTTTGCAGTGGCAGACGTAGTGCCGAACGTAGCCATTGAGTTCACTAATTTACACAATACCGCGACTAGAATTTTCAATAATTAAAAAAAAAAAGATATAATTGAAAATATGGGGGAAAAACCCTAATTCTTAAAGTGAACAAGAGGAAATATCAAAACCTAGCAGAACATTTTGAGATCAACAGACAAAAATTAGAAGGAATTTAAGGGTTGATTGCAAAATTTTGATAAAAGTTATGATTCATCATGTTTGATATAAAAATAAAATTTCTAGTACATTTCTGTAAAAATTGATAAAATATAATAAAATCAATTATTGATTTTGACTTCAATTTTTAGAAACCTTTTTTGTGAAACCGAACATAAGCAAAATGTGTGTCTAAAATATTGATATGATTCAATGGAATGCATTAAAATTAATTATTAATTTTGATCTTAAATTTTTTAATAATATTTTAACTTACACGAAAGAAGCACTTATTGATAAAGGTTTAACGTCGATATTGAGATTGGGGTCGAAGATCTTTTTTTTTTTTCACTATTTTTGTCTATAATAATTTTTTTTTAAAATGCTCAAAAGTGAGGGGTGTGATCTCAATTCATATAGAACATATTTCATTATAATAACTAATG
The DNA here is from genome assembly GCA_903798405.1 of Fraxinus platypoda. NCBI lineage: Eukaryota > Viridiplantae > Streptophyta > Magnoliopsida > Lamiales > Oleaceae > Fraxinus > Fraxinus platypoda. The sequence goes on along the minus strand of CAIGRT010168834.1, from coordinate 6,124 downwards.
AATTTTCAAAGAATTCATTTTTCTAAACAAAAAATTTTCAACTTTTCACATTGAACTGAATTTTATTTTGTTTGATATTTCGAACGGATGAAATTAGTTAGTTCAATTGACAGTTTTGAATTTTCTACACTATAATATAGAATTCTGTTAAAATCTCATAGAATGTGTAAATCTATTCAAATATACGAAATCTATAAAAAAAATCATAAACATAAGAAATTTATTGAAATTTGAATTGAGAACACCCCTATAAAAAAATCGAGGAAGAAAATGAATAACCAATTCCCCGACCCTTTTTCCTTTAAAAAGGCCTACAAGCAAAGCTGAGCCCAACTTTCAGGGAACAAGCCGAGCGACTTGACTCTCCTCGTTGTCACCACTATCGTGAACTAGAAGATAATTTGTAAGTTTGTTTAACATGATACACATCATAATTATGACTTGTGAGTATATCTAAATATATAGTTTCATTGTAGATTTATGAGATAAAAGCTTGTAGCTGTTAAAAGTTGTATAACCCAATGACACAATCATGAAGTCTTTAAGATTCATGATTAAATTGTATTCTATGCGTTCAAGCATGCCACCTTTGTTCGAGTCAAGCTTTACTACGAAACTCCGTGAGATAATGTCTTTTCAACCATACTGTGTGTACAGAATACTGTACACACAGAAAACCCACAGAGAAGACACAATATGGGTGGGCCCACATTTTTTTTCAATATTTTATTCACAGTGGGACCCACTCCCATGTGAGATTTCCGGTAAAGTTCTGATGAAATTCTTCTGGTAAAGTGGAATTATTGATGTCTTTTTCTCCGTTACGTTTAATGTGTTGACCTAACTTTTGTTTTGAGAACATTTTCCTGTAGAAATAAATGTGCTTATTTATTATTTTTGAATAAATATTAAAAGGTTATAGGAAACACTAAATTGTGGATTATTTGTACAAGAAACCCACAATATATATAATTATTATTTTGTCCATATTCGCTAAATAACAATAGCTTTTTATTTTGAAAGATTATGGTATAAAGAGACATGAATATGTAGATCCAAGAAGAGAGAAGTGTGATGGTCAGTTGCTTGAAAAGCAAACACATTGTTAAATGAAAAAAAACAGCCTCCTTATCCAACTATTATATTATTATTAGCCTCGTTACGAGTTGCTAAAATGCGTCTTTTCCACAATTATTAATAAAAATCGGACTTTCTTATCAAGCTCCCCAATCTAATTCTATATTTGAAAGATGACGTTTGGGCAATTGATAGATCTAACTCAAACTAATTGCCTTGTCACCTTTTAAATAAGTATTTTTTTTTTCAATTTTTAATGCATCTTAATCTTGATCACTCCCTCGAGAATAGAAGACAATAATCGAGCGAATTCGTCCATAGCTTATCACTGTGAGTTGTGTGTACTTCATGCGAGCTAGTTCTTCCTTGGCCACAGAAGTTAGACTTTTTAAGTGGAAGCACTAGTATTTGAAATCAATCGGACATGATGAATCCATGAAATTTAATTTACAGTAAATACTGTTAAATAATAATTTTACTGGATCAACTAAACACATTAATTATGAGAATAATAAGTTCGTATACATAATTTTCAGCATTATATAATTTACACAATGCTGTTGTTATCCAAGGTGCAGCCAAATTCTTCATTAAAGTTCAAAATAATCATCGTCCGGATGAAATTCGACACCCGGCAAAATCCAGCAAATGTGCTCTACCAGATGCGTAAACAGGCCCCATATCATATATTTCAAATATTTAGCATAACATGTTCAGAAATATGTAGTGTTCACTAATCTCACAGGAAGTGAAACTTTATATGCAATTTGCCGGAATCATCATTTTAAATGATTTATAGCAGGAGGAAACATCAGATATCAAGAACGGCGATGCTTAATCTCACTAGATATCGAGAATTTGACAGCTGACTAGCTCGGCCAGTCCAGCACGCCTTGTGGCAATGACTTTCCAAATACTTTCGGGAGTTCTAGTTGCTGCTTCAGAAAGCTCTTGCGAGGATTCACCTATAGAAGACGAAGAGGTAGATGGAGTCAAATCAAATTGGTTTTGCCTATCAGCCTGCATGACTGAGATGTTATGATTCACGTCTTTAGCTATCACGTGAAGCTTTCCAAGGAAACCGGCAAGTAAATATGGAGACTCTGAATCAGCAAGGTCACGCATGGGTACATCTCCTTCAATTATTTTCCAAGAATCATCTCGATGATCATACACTTTGATCCGAGCACTATCAAGAGAGCTCGGGGGATCCAGCGCATATAACTCTTCATCGACGATGACACTCAACTTCGTCCCTGCCTGCCTGGCTGGCCAACCCTCTCCCATGCCAGTAGGCATTTCAACCCACGAATTTGATTCCGGATCATATACCTCCCCTCCAACATCGACGAAAAATGGCCAGCAATATAAACTTTGAGGAACATATAGTTTCCCCCTATATGATGTCATTCCGGTTGCAATAGGCTTCAGCAAATCAGATAGAAAAGCAGTTGGTAGCCCCTGAGCTTTTGAAAATGGCATGCTAGGGATTTCGGTCCATATACCGGAACAAGGATCAAATACTTCTGCACATTGAAGAGGTGTGAGTCCAGCACGACCACGGGTGACACCTCCGACAACATAAAGCTTGTTGTTTAAGACACCTGTCTTACAGTAAGCTCGACCAGTAGACATGGGCGTCACTTCACTCCAAGAATTAACACTTGGATCATAACGCCAGACAGACCTCATGGCTGAAGCCCTGCAAAAACCACCCAGGACATAAAGGCAGCCATTGACAGCACAGATGGCACAACCACAAAACGGAATTTGGTCCCACACATTCTTCCCGCCAAGCCAGACTCTTATGGCATCTGCAACTCTAGCACTTGAACCGACAATGTTCCACACCCGAAATCCAGACCTCCTAGAACCATCTTCAGCAGCAATGTTAGGCATTGGAGGTAATCTTTGCCATATCTGGGACACGGGGTCGAAGGCATACCACACAAGCTTATCGCTGTCGATTCTCGTCAAAATGTAGAGCCACTCCTCTGTTGTTCCAAGTTCTTTTCTTAACCTATAAAGTTCTCCGCCCACAATAGCAGCTTTCCAGCTCCTGGAGACCTGCTTTGCATTAAAATGCCAAATTCTCGGGAGTCGGGCGAGGATCTGAATGGATATTTCATCTGGAAGGCTAGGAATTAGCCGCGGATTCTCATCCCAAAAGCTTGATGATGTCTTTTGTCGCTTACACGCTTCGATCTGTGAGACCTCGAAGTGTCCACTTGTGCTTGCCTTTCGACTATTTAAACTCAATTTAGCTCCCATTTGGGTTTCTTCTTCTTTACCTTCCTATCTATAAGAAAAATTAGTATCTATGACTCGTTCAATCTTCTATTGCATGCATTCCAAATCCACCAGTCTTGCTAAAGGAGATATCCAACAAGGATAAGATCAGAAAAAAGGAAACAATAACGAGGAAAACAATAACGTAATGATTCATTACTATAATTTCACATTCTACGAGCACTCAATCAAATAATAAATTACCAAATACAATATCACTTGATCAAAAACAGTTTCCGAGGAAGATGAGATGAAAATAGAATAGCCAGGAAAATGGCGATGAGCTCCAACTCGTCGCTCAAAAGAGCTTATTAATGATAAGTGAACACAGCAAGCTATTTGCAGAAAGAATGAACTACTGAATTCCTATTCCGAAACATGCATAAAACAGAGTGATCAATTGATGATCATCAGCCAAAAATTCACAAACCACTTCTTATGGACATAACATTTCTCGGACTTATATAATCAACTAGGAGAGACTTCAATAATTAAAATCCTAATTAAAAATTCAACTTTTTATGTACAATTCAAAAGAAAAAATAAAAACCTTAAAATATCAAAACTACAAGATACCAGAACCCATTATCTCTAATAAAAACATATTTGATTTAAATTGTTTCCATAATAAAATTAGAAAATCAAATTGAATTGCAATTCATACAATCAAAATTGAGCCAAAATAAATTCCCAGTTAGACCAAAAAAAAAATCATTGACAAGGATCCATAAATAAAAATTCCGAAATTTTACTTTCTTGGCACGATCTTTAATTCTTTATCCACCAAAAAAATCACAAAACATCTGAGAAAACAAAGCGAGCCCAGATAATAAATCATAAAGAATTTCAAGGAGAACCGACCAAATTAAATCCCCCGAAAAAAAATATTCAGACAAATAGATACCCACATATAAGAACAAGAAAAATAAAAACACAAATTCTATTAACAAAAAAAACTGGGTTTTACCTCGATGAAAAGATACAGAATTTGAGATTTGAATGGAGAAATAGAGAGAAACAAATTATTGAACAAAGGACAGCTTGGGCAACAACACGTGGTTTTTAGATATAGGGACCTTGCTGCCACTTCCACAGCCTTTGGTGACTTTTATGGGCATTTGGTGTTGCGTCACTCGCCACTGCATAATACAAATGATTCTTGAAAGAAATGAATTGAATTAATTAATTAAATATGAGGAAAAAGGAGATTTTTTTTTTTTTTATTTTAGACAATGATTTGATTAGAGGCTATTTAATTATTTAAAAATGACTTTGGTTAGACAATGAGAAATGAATTATTAAGGATAAGATTTTAAAAGAAGCTCTTAATTGATTTAAAAGGACTTTGGTTGGACTAAGTCCATGTTTGGTCTAGATTAAAATCTGATTTTAATCAAAGTCAAAGTCAAACAATTAATATTAATCACATCTTTCATGGGTCCCACAATTTTTCAGACACACATTTCAAAAACTTCTGTTACAACATTTACTTCTAGAATTGTAATGAGAAAGGAACTATTTTACTTCTAAAATTCTTGAACAACATTTAGGTAGTCCCCTAAGTTCTTGGTAATTATACAATATACAAATGACTCGTCAAAGTCGAGTAGCATATATCGAGTACTAGGAGTCGTATGAAATATCTACAAAAGGATCCTGGCCCCATGAGTTTGACACCTCTATTTGCGGTTCAAAATAAATAAAATGCATTCGAGCTCAATATTTATGGGCGTATTGTATAATTACATAGAACTTAGGGAAATACTTAAATATTGCAATAATTCTTGAGCTAACTTCTAGTTATCTTAGACTTAATATTAAGGTAAACAAACTCGTCTAAAAAATGATGACAACAAACTAACCTCTACTTGTTATAGTACCATAATAAACAAACTTGAACTAAAAATTCATTGAAGAAAGATTTTTTTTTTTTTTTTGAGTTACGCCCTAAAGAGATCATAAATTAATATACAACGTTTCGATGAATATTATTGAGATTGAAATATGGTCTGGACTGATCATGATATGACCCAAACTTATACGTGATCTCCCATTATTGAAAAACAATCAATATTGGTCAATCTTAGAAAATCAAAAACCATGTTTATTTTTGAGACAAACAATAGACGAGCCAATCTTAAATTTTTTACGAGTCGACTCAAGGGCCAACTCATTTTTTGGTTTGTTTTATTAATTTCTTTTCGAAAAGGAGCCGACTTGTGGGCTTGTGGACGGTTCGATTCGATCCATGAGGTGCACGAGCCAAAGGGTCGAACAACGCCCTGTTTGTGGACACAAGCTGAGCTCGATTATCTAAGGATCGAGTCGGCTCGGCTCAATCAATTGTCATTTCCTAAATCAAAGAGTGACAGCTAATACAATGTTGTTATGACTTCAATTATTTGGTAATGACTTATCAAATAAATGGACAATATTTTTGATGATGCTAATTAAAGTAAATAAAAAGGATTTGAGAACGTCGAGCCTTCATTTTCAATCTTTTTCACATGTGACAACTAGGCGATTTTGGAGACGACTTGAACGTAATTCTAGTCTTATTTATAATATATTTATAAAGATAGCAACGAGAGAATATAAATAGATAAAAAGGATGAAAATATACATATTCTTGAAGTTTTGTGCCGTGCCTTCTAAGAAATAGGTTTTGTTTACTAAAATTTTAATACAAAGGGGTTTTTAATTAACTTTTATTTCTATACTAGGTGCAAGCAACGTGTAATGCACGTTTGCCTAGTTT
>CAIGRT010168818.1:0-30566 GCA_903798405.1 Fraxinus platypoda | reverse complement strand
TAATTACATATTTGATTGTGCAAAGTGTAAATCATCATTTTCATTCATTTTCATCCAATTTCTCAATAAAGAATTATGAAATAATGAATATATCCTCATATTTAAAGAATTTTTTTTTAATTTCTAATTCTTTAATAATTTATTTGGGACTCATTTGCACTTTTTAATTTTTTTTAAATTTTCAAATAAATTTAATTGAGATTCGTTTGCACTTTTTTTTTAAAAAAATGAGACTATGATTGTACTTAATTCTTTAGTTTTTTTATTTAAATAAGATGGTATATTCCTCATTTCATTATTTTCTATTAAGAAATTGGACGAAAATGGATATAAATAATGATTTGCGTTATCACATGTATAATTAAGGGAGAAAATACAAAAATAATAATAATAATAATAATAAAAGGTGTGGACGTTTTTTGCAATAATAATGAAATGTGGAGATATTATGTGCTAATTACCCTTTTAATAATTTATTTGGGACTCATTTGAGCTTTTCAAAAAAGTTGGGACTATGTTTACAATTAGTTTTTTTATTTTTCCTTTTGTTTTACTTAAAAGGAAGGGTATTTTCATCANTGGGACTCATTTGTGCTTTTCAAAAAAGTTGGGACTATGTTTGCAATTAGTTTTTTTTCTTTTTTTTCCTTTTATTTTATTTAAAGGAAAGGGTATTTTTGTCATTTCACAATTTTTAATTGAGAAAATGGATAAAAATGACATTTTGCGCAATGAAAGGTGAAAATGAGGGTGAAAATGTCAAAAAATGAAAAGTAATGACGTTTTCCACAATAATAGTGAAAGGTTGGGACGTTGTGTGCTAATTACCCTTAATAAAAGTAGTCTGTCCAAACGCGTTTACAGGTGAGACAATTGAGGAACACACAAGCAAGGCAGCGGCCAAAAAAAAAAACTATCTCAATTCACGAGTGAATTTATGTAAGGCCTTGGTTCCATCTGATGAGAATAGATGGTTCCAACGCTCATGGGGTTTTTCTACAAATATTTTTGATCGCTGCGGTTAGGTTATTAGCATTTTTTATTGTTTGTGCTAGGAAGTATATTTTCTAGCTTTGTTTTTCTGGGGTATGCCCCTGTGATCATGTACCTATCTTTCATATTTTGGATATAATACACTTACCTTATACAAAAAAAAATGTTATCATCCACTCCATGAAGCTGCAAAACTAACTTGTTCAATAGTCTGATATTTGATTTTTACGTAAATTCATATTCGATATTTTTCCCAGAAAGAAGAAAAAAAGTCACTTATAGGCATTATTAAGAGGCTCATGCAGATTGAGTTTAATCTCATTTTTACTCCACTGGATCGAGCTTAAATGAATGCAAGATTGTTTGGGTAAAAAGATAAGATTCCGACAAACTAAGTATATGACGTCTTCTTTTATACAAATAACTTGTGATCTTCAACCAAATTATGTGCTTCCATATATTACTTCTTTCATACTGAAGAACGCGTCATAATTTCAAATTTAACGGAGTTTCATTGGATATTTTACGAGTAGAATCCCTTGTTTTTGTGATCCAATTCGTCCACCGCTCTCCAATTAGATTCATGCATGCCACACTTTTAAGCTTGTGTCAAGATTTTTCAGTTTACCAAAACAAAACTAGAAGCCATGGAAGAAAAGAAGAAGAGAGAATATAACTAAACCTAGAATTAATGAAATGAGACATACCGTGTTATTTGCGGAGAAGAGATTGACGTTGCTGGTGCAGATCTTGAAGAATAGACACTCCAAGCTCTTCAGTTTCCAGCATGGTTCTTCGACTTTCCCTGATCCTATCACTAGACTGATTTAATCTCTGAGTTGATATTAATAACCTTGCTCTTTGATCAGCAGAGACCTGTAGCAATCATACACAAGTGTCTGGCTAAGCATCTGCAGTGTAGATCAAAAAGTTCAGTCCACAAAAGGCTTGTTTAACATCTGACAGATTCTGAAGCTTGCAAATGGAGGAAAACATAAGAATCTCAGTTGAGGAAGTGGATGAAATCATGAAACACTTTGAAAATATATAAAATTCTAGGCATCAATGCTAACACTAAATGCTCAGGCCCCTCTAAAGGAAGTGTTAAAATCTCTCGCGTATGGATCTAATATACAAAACCAGAAATCTATATTAGAAGGCCAAAAAATTTAACTTCGACATCAGACAATAACATTCTGAATTCAAAAAAAAAGTAAAAAAAAAATTAAAAAAATAGTCTTTTTTCAGATAAACTTTCCCAGCTAGCTGACTGGACAGTGACAAAAAGGATTGGCAGGAATACATAACTATAGTATGCATCGTGTCAGTCTAAGCTGGTCATCCAGTCATTCCTTTTACTTAGTAGGTTGCCCTTTGTGGCAGTTAGGGGAAAAGCTCCTCTTTTTGGTCGAGAACCAATAGTGGCTGTTATTTATCAATACTGAATGCACACAGCTTTATTATCAAAGAATTATTCTAGACGACCCGCATGGATGACCGCGGAGATGACCGCGCCCTCACAGCCGAGGCGAGGGTCCCTCCCGAATAAAATAATCCCGACCCCCATGTGTGTGTGTGCGGTCACCGGCACGGTCATCCCCGCGGTTCCTGTAACATGGCTCATTATCAAATTCACTTTTTTTCATTTTTCATAAATAGGAATCCCAATACTAGAACCACCTTCCAGGCTAATAAGAAGTTGGCAAATTGAATTTTCTGGCTCCTGAGCAGGATGAGGGTGGGGATTTTCTTCTATAGCAGTCAATGCAAAAATTGACCACGGGCAGCGGAAGAAAAGAGGATATTGACCATTAGATATGTACAAATGAGCATGTGAAAGAAGAATGCATTGGCTTTTAAGGTCTCAAAGAGGGGCACTGGATTGGTGAAGAGTTAAACACTACAAAATCATTTCAAGACAGTGTTGCATCAGTATGACAAATGGGAAGGATAAATACCATTGCTGTATCTGCCATTTCAGACTCCAACAACCCATCCCGTGCCGCTTGGTTGCCATTTGATGACGTGATTCTCTTAACTTCAGTTTTCAAATTGTTCAGATCAGTTTTATACTCTCAACTTGGCAATAAGTGCAGCCTTAACACTGGGTGGCAAACCTCTAGCCTCAAGGTCCATTTTATGAATCTAGGATACATAGCAAAAGTGGATGGTCAGTTTAGCATTGGTATTGCAAATAGAAACTTGCCACCACAATGTCTATTACTAAAGTACCAATGCCTCAGCATCCTCCAATCTGGGATACTTTCTGTTTTTTCTGTTCTGCAATCACAGAAAAACGGAGCCATCTCCAGTTAAAGTTATACACAGAATTTTGAAGGAGATCTAAAGGAGGTAAAGAAATATACTTCTATTTGACGCGAGCATGTCTGACAAGACGCATTTCATATAATTTAGAAAAACTGAAGACTGATTAAGCAAATTAGGAAATAAAAAACTCCTGGACATCCTCATCAATTTTTTTGCAAAACTCAAAACCACATATGAAGTCGTTTTACTGTGAAAAGACATTTTGAATTATCTCTAACCATATAGAATTTTACTGTGAAAAGACAATTTGAAGCCAAGTTGGATTTTGTGACACTATCTCGACCGACTGTACACTGAACATGAAAGATTGGTGAAGTATTAAAACTATATCAGAATTCTAGGATATTATTGTCTCGCTCAAGTAAAAAGAAAAACAAAGCAAAAAATATGAATTAAAAATTCAAATTTGCAACACCCAAAAATCTCAATCTAACGTAAACTTCAAGCAGAGGTACCATTCCATTTCCCTTCAGGGGGTGCCATTTAGGAGGACCAGTAGCGAAGATGGTGGCTTAGTGGCGGCGTGGAAGATAGGGACGGCATCATTTCGACACTCATCGCCTTTACAGCACGAGAGTAGTAGTAAGGATGTGCATAGTGGCTGTTGTTACGCTTCGCTATACAAGGGTCCACGCATGGTCTCAATTATCCTACGTGACAAATGGTTCGACGATCTCGCCCCCTAAACACCTCACAAGGCGAAGTTAAACCGACCATCAAGTACGGACGATCCGCATTTCCCTCGCAGAGCAAGGCTGGACCGACCCTATTCCATGTAGACCTCTTGGGAAAGGCCGATCCAGGGCGAGGCAGTGAGAAGATCCTAAGCAGATCTTGTATTACGTGATTGACAAGACAAATCACTGTCATCGCCGACGCTGCAAACCTATTTGGTCAAGTCCAAGGGCACAAGCTAGGCCGCATTTATGGCAGTGATTGATTGATGTCTATGACAAGAAAGTTCAGTCAATTAGATGGAGCCGCGTGCATCACTATCTAACGGCCCTTATTCGTCACACCCCAGTATAAAAATTCACATTTAGTGTCATCCGAGGGTAATGCAAATTTAGACTCTAAAAAGCTATAATCTTGCTATCCCATCTTTTATTTATTTCATCCCAAAGCCGACCCCTTTTTTATTAGGAAGCTCACATTTAAAGCTCTCCCACACTTATATTATTGTTGCTCCAACTGACGTAACCGTCGAAGTGCGCGCGACCAACTCCACCCCTTTGGAGAAGGTCACGTGTCACTAACAGTTTGTCCTAATGTGCAGGAATAAAGCTTACGTGGATGTGAGAAGTCTTGAGATTTATTAGCCACATCAGTGGTACATTTTTTTGGCGATAACAAGGGCCAACGGCTCTGAAGTTCACACATATAAGCAAGATTTGAATATATTGCAGTCAATGGGACAGTCAGTGTGGTGGCTGTGACGATGATGACGGGTGAGATTTTGATTTAGTTTGGGTTGAGGTGTTGAAATGTTGGGGAAGATGAACAATACTTTTATTTTTTTATTTAATTCTGAAATTTGTAAATATATTATTTTGCCTCTCATTTAATTTCTCTATTTGAGCTAAGATAACAATTTCATTGTCGACCAACGGCATTATGGATGGAGTCGGTGATTTAGACCACGACTACAGTAAAATATAAAGGTTTGGGATTGCAACTGCAAAAGTGAAAGGTTAGGCTGTAATCTGCATCAAAACGAAAGATTTGGGATCTTCACTGAACTTTTCTCTAGTAATTATTAATTTATTTATTAGTGCTAAAAAACCTAAACTTGTTACTCTACTATATTTAATTATTTCTTTCTGGTATGAGTGGGTTAGATATATATCATTAGCTTAATATGATAATCCCTCTATGTATATAAAATGTACTAATTCTTGATTAGACATCTAAATTTGGTTCATAATCTCAGTCTAGATTCTTATAAACATAATTAAGATATCCCACAGTTTTTATTATAATATTATTGATTCATTTAAAAAAATAAATTAAAATGGACAAATTATAATAAAATAATACAAAATGTCCAATTAACAAATTTTCAATGCAGGCGATGCCTTGGAATACACTAAGAGTGTGTTTGGGACACATCCTTTTGAAAGAATGTATTATTGAATAGTAGATTGATGGAGAATGTGTGGTTAAAAATGAAGGAAATGTTATTGATGTGATGGAAAATATTATTTTATTGAAAAATGCGTGGTTGAAAATGAGTAGAAAAATGAGAATGAAAAAAATAATATGTACCAAACAGAGCCTAAGGTACGTATAAGAAAATTTTAAATTTTAATAGTTAACTCCCAACAGAAAAAAAATTTGACCATTAGACTTTCAAAATTATATGTAATTTTGACCCGTCATGTAATTAACCATCATAAGGTTAATCTTCGCACCAACCGCCATCACTGCAACGACCACCACCAAAATTTAATGATCGTCTGTATTGAAAATTTGTTAATTTGATTATTATAATATTCGATGTTCTTTATATTTAATCTCCAACTTGAAAAGTTTCGAAGCACTTGTACAAGTCAATCAAATGTTAAATTGATTTGAGTATAAACCCTTGACCAACTCAATAAAAAATCCATCCAAAAAATCTTTAAAAAGAACAAAAAAAGATTTATTTGTCTGTCATATGTTTTACTTATTCTTTATGTTCTCAAGCTGTTCAAGTTGGAAGACGCCATGATATAGTTGAACAACATAGGTCCTATTTTATTGTTTAAATTTGTTACAATTAAGCAAGTCTAATTTATTTAGATATTCAAATGTTAATTCTTGTAATTAAAAATATATTATTTTTTTCACCGACAGGGAGGTCAACCCAATTTAGACAGGGATGGCAACGAAGCAGGTATGGGACGGGCAGACCATTCTCACCCCCGTCCCGCCGAGTATTTTTGTCACCTTACCCCCTTCTCATACCCGATTAAAGCAGGATGGGACGGGTTCGGCGCGGGGCGGGTTCTTGGCCCCATTTATTTTTTTCTTTTTGCCTTTTATTTTTTTGTCTTTAGTTAGTAAATATTAATTATTTTTTTACAATTTGTTAAGAACAACTTATGTTCTCTTTAAAAATGATGATAAATCTTTTATATTTGTTTGATAATAAACTTAAATTTAAAATTAATTTTAAATGGGGCAATAACTATGTTTCATGTACCCGTTTCGAGGCAATGACCCCCTTCCCTTTCCCCGTCCTGTTTACTCAATTAGTTGGGTAATCCTCGTCTCATTCGGGACAGGACCCGAATGTATCGGGTTTAACGGGTTTTTTTGCTATCCCTATATTTATGTGACTCAAATTAACTAACATTTGTGTAAACAAACTTATTTTCAATAAATTTGAAGTCAAATAGAAGCCATCGGTCTTGGTCGTGGATGTGAATCGAGAAAGCAAGTCTAAATTCATTTTAATTAATTTGGTTCATGTATCTTTTTTCCCGTCGTCGATAAATCTATTTAAATACTCATTCATTTTTGACACTTGATTTTGAACACATGCAAAAGAGATTGTGAACACGAGTATCTCATGTTCCACCAATGCTGCAAGTTAATATTTTCTTAATTTGTTCAATTTTTCTGTCATCTTTACTTATTTAGTCTTACCTATTTTTCTATGTCCACACAAATGGCCATTCTCGATGGAGCTATATTCATTTGATCCAGATTCAAATTAAGGAATAAAACGCAATAAAAAAAAAAAACAGTTTCTATTATTGGTGGTTTGGCTAATAAAATATTGAACCAAAGAGTATATTCTAAGTTATATCTCATTTGCTTTGTTTTCAAGGTCAGGTCTCTCACCTTTATGATGTTAGACATTTCGCTTTTTTTTTTTTTTTTTTTTGAGGGCACCTCTTAGATCATATAAAAACTGCTGATTTCTTACAATCACAAAGGAATTGTCCAAAACAAAACTTGTTGGAGAAAACAAAGCAGATACAACTTTAAATCTGCTGGTGCTGTTAGTTTCCTTAATCCAACCAAACACACCTACTATCAATTAGTACTTCATATATATCCCCTTTCCGAACCATCTATATGAATCTCGGTCGTCCCAACATTGATATCGCGATGGACGAATACTCATCATCCGTTCCAATAAGGGAAACAGCAGGCAGAATTATCAGAAGATCGATCTTTACTTTTCTGCAGAAATATCAGTACTTCACCTCAACTGCTGCACTCCTTGCATTCCCATTCGCTGCCTTGACTCTATTATCGCAAGCTTTCCTCCCCTCATCTGTCATTCTTGCAGTCATTCAACGACATTTTAGTTCCCTTTTTCTGGCTGCTGGTTTCCCTCCCTCATCAGAATTGTTTGCAATTCTCAATCTTAAGCTCTCTCATACCATTGTTACATATTTTCTTCTTCTTCCATTCTCCCTTTCCTTTCTCCTACTCGCTAAGGGGTACATAATCAAATCTTTGAGCAATCGTAAACCTGAGGAAGAACCTCCATTTTCATCTTGGATTTCACTATACAAGCCCCTTTTCCAAACTCAAATTTGTAGCTCATTAGTCATCCTTTCAGCAAATGCTACTTGCTTCTCTATTCTTCTTTTCGCTTTCAATTGTTTTGATGTATTAGAAATATCTTCTCCAGGAGCCTTGCTATTCGTTTCATCGGTGGGAGCTGTTGTTTATTCAATCATTCTTGCCAATGCCTACGTTATATGCAACTTGGCATTGGTGTTGTCAGGAATGGAGAATTGTGGGGGCTATCTTGCGATTCTTAAGGCTTGTGTACTGATCCAGGGTCGATCTTCAACAGCATTGTCATTAGCCGTGTCAATCAACATAGCCTTGGCTGCTATGGAAGCTTTGTTTCAATACAGAATTGTAAGGGCTTATCGTCTTGCACTGTCTCCCAATTCATCCATGGCTCTCGAGGGGATGTTTATTGGATACTTATACGGCATTCTTCTTGTAATCGATACTATTGTTGGATGCATATTCTTCAAGAGTTGCAGAACAACTTTCAAGATTGATCGAGAGGATAGACACCCTGTTCAAATACCAATTGAAGATGTAAATGGCAAGTCCTTCGCGCAAGTTTAAACACTCTAAAAGAGCTTCCTTGAAAGTTTCTTTCATTTTTTGAGGTGAATTGAGTAATTAGTTACAGGATTCTCCCTTTGATTCATTGACATAAATTCAAAAAAATATGTTGGTTCTTCAAAAACCACTGAAGTACTTCAGAAGCTACAGAGACAATAGATTTAGAGTGTGTTTGGTAGAGATTTTTTGGAGAATAATTGATTTTTGAATAGTGATATGATGGGAAATGTGTGGTTGAAAAAGAAGAAAAAAATATTGATGTGATGAAAAATATTATTTTATTGAAGAATGTGTGGTTGAAAATGAGAATTGATTTACTGTAGAAAATGAGAATTTTGATTTTTGAATAGTGATATAATGAGAAATGTGTGGTTGAAAAAGAAAAAAAAAATATTGATGTGATGGAAAATATTATTTTATTGAAGAATGTGTGGTTGAAAATGAGAATTGATTTACTGTAGAAAATGAGAATCTGTATCAAACAGGCTCTTAGACGTTTGACCAACTTACAAGCAAATGTATTGTCTGCTAATTGATGTGCCCAGTATCCCACGATTGTTAGTATAATGACATTTGCGGGCATAGAATTAAATGTTGAAGGCGATCTTTAAATAATCACTTTACAAGCTGTTAGACAAACTGATTAACGTTGTATTAAAGAAAATCAAAATATATATCCAACAAGATTATTGTATAGCACATCAAATTCTAGGAATGAGATAGGTGTACACAGCCAAACATACAAGAAAGACAATTATTTTCCCCTTCATTAATGAAAATATCCAAATGCTTCCTAAAAATAGAATCTAAAGAACAAACAAGAATGTCTAAACCTAAACCCTATATTTTGATGACAAAATTATTCCACTGGCACAGCTAATCTTCTATATCATTTTAATCCTGACCTCTATACATGGTTGGTTCTAATTTATATGTTACAACAAAAAGAATAACCTTTAATCTGAATACAGTGTTACAGCTCTGCACGGGCTTCACAATACAGTTTGGTAATGCACTTTACAGTTACAACGGGCACCCTCTTGGAAAACGTTGGCTTCATCCAATGATGCACAAATCCCTCTGAAGTCTTCGAGAACTTCTTGGGCTTCCACATGGCCAAGTATCAGTCTGAGATTATGAAAACCCGGCAGTCAGATTATGACAAAGATCAGTAATCTGCATTGTCCACTTGGCCGAAAAGCACCATATCCATTTCATCGTACTCTTCACTGAGCTTTGGGTTTTGCAAAAATCGTGAAAGCTAGTGCTTTCAGTTTCTTATATTCCCATAAAAACTGAACATTTCACGTCAAATCTGGAGGCCCATAGTCTGTCACTGACACGGTGTCCATGTGTCAATAGTGACCCAACATCGGCGCCCCACGTTGAACAACAATTTCCTGTGACATATTGAAACGGTTCATTTCACACCCTTCTTTGTTAAATTAATTCCCTTTGCAATCTCCATTTCGGCTTCCTTTTGAGCTTTCTTCTTTTCTAGTTCAGCCTGTTTACAGTTCTCTTCATGAGCTTTGCAAAACATCCTTACGAAGTTCAAGAGGGTAGCAACAACTGCAAAAATTATAGATATTAAAAAGGGAAATCTGAATAGTCAATATCTCACAGGAAAGGAAAAAAAAAATATTAAAATTACCTTGCTCAAATGGGCAGCGGGCAGGATCCTCACCAAAATATAGTGCCAATGCGTCTGCATTTCTTCCCTGCCCAATCACAACAATGAAATAAAAAATGTTTTCATGGAAAATAACCTAGAGTTCCATATAATATACTGAAGAGGGTGAGTTGAAATTTACCGCAACAGAATATAAGTTCGTTACTGATGCAACCTCAGTCTCAGCAGCACCAACGAACTCCTTTAATGTCTGTGAATGAGGTGAAAAAATGGAAGGTGTTTACACTACAAATAAAACGCCTTAAAAATATCGTGATTGTATGAGAAAAGGGAGGGGAAAAGTAATGTTCAAGATAATCATTTAAAAATTTTGTTCAATGTGAATAAACGGAACACAAACATGTAAAAATTTGGAGTAATGTTATTTAACACCAGTATGTCAGATGGTCACTGCCACATTGTCCAACAAAGTTGGGATGCATTTTTAGTCATTGGACAACATAGATGGGTGCTAAATAGTATTATTCAAAAATTTGATACGCTCCTAGTTTGGTCAAGAAATCACACTGGCATAATATAAAGATGCTATACCTCATATATATCATTAGAATAAAAGAAGTAGAGACAAGGAATGGACATCATAATACCTTGCAAAAAGTTTCGGATACAGGGCCATCATTCTCAGAACCAGCCAATTCCTGCTTTACTTTCTCCAATCCTTTGATAATGGCTTGCATTTCCTCTGCTAATGATTTCAATTGTATCTGCAGAACAAACCATTACTATCCAATTCTAGTTATGGTGAACAAAAGCATCATTCACACGAAGATAAAGTACTAACCTTTGAAGCAGCTTCCAGGCTAACAAGATCTTTATGGAAGTCCAAAAGAGCCGATGACTTTGAGGCAAGCACCTAAGAAAAAAAACAGTGACACCCCCTCAGAATTACAAAACAATGACCATATTTTACTTTATAGTCATTAGGAACACATAAAGAAGCACAAAAATTTAGACCATCAGTCCATGAAAACAAGGTACACATTATGTGCCATATCTAGATAGCAGGCATGCCCAAGCCATTCCGACTTAATTATTATGATGCTTCAAGGCACCTACAGAAAAGACAAGGTAAACACATATAGGAGATAACTTTGCACTTGGAAGAAGCAATGCATATTAGTATGATAATGAAGGAATGTCTTTGTCATGAATGTCCATCCCCTTTCTTCTTTTCAGACAACTAATGCTTTATTTAACTGCTAAAGGAATAAAAGATGCACATTAGTAAACATGCAATATTAATTTATGTGCCTGTGTATGCAAACAAATGCCAAGAGGGAATAAATATTCACCTCCTAAAATATTCATGACAAGATTTAAATAATATTCATGTTACCCCAACTATTGAATTTTAAGAGCAAAATAATAGAGAAATCAACACAAGTATTTGACGTGGTTCGACAATGTGTCTACGTCCACAAGGAGCGAAGCGGAGATTTTATGCAGTATAGGGTTACATCATTAGTATTTATACTAGCCCTAGCCTAAGCCCATACAAAACTTTAGGTCCCGTACAAGAAAATACACATGTACCATACCGCGGGAGCGCACCCCCAACCAATGACTTGTGTTCCACTCTATATGAGTCACATATACAACGCCAACATCTTAAAACTTTTAGATCAATTGATTCAACGCGGTATCAAGGCCACGTGAAAGATTAGGGTTAAAGTCTCATCACCACCCATTTAATGAAATTGTGCACATGTCCAGCTTTAATGGGAAAAAAATGAACCCGCCTACATGTGATGGGCCGTGTTAATGATTAGATTTAATTGATATGTATATGTATGCTTCCCTCTAACAACTTAAATTTTTAAATCAAGTGGTTCGACATCCTTCTCTACTAACCAAAACCTCATATATACACATCATGACAAATTACTTGTATGAGACTCAAAATTTGTGTTCATTCCCTCTCAAAATACCAATAATAAGAATAATGATTCAAGCAACATAAGCACTCCCTCTTTCACACTCGAAAATTAAATATTTCCATGGTGCACTTATCAAGAAATAGTCCTGTCATAAGACTCACTAACAGAACCAAAAATCATAATTTCAGTTGGTTTAGATAAATTTACCATGTAAAACCTTTGAA
Organism: Fraxinus platypoda; assembly: GCA_903798405.1. NCBI lineage: Eukaryota > Viridiplantae > Streptophyta > Magnoliopsida > Lamiales > Oleaceae > Fraxinus > Fraxinus platypoda. The sequence goes on along the minus strand of CAIGRT010168818.1, from coordinate 18,366 downwards.
GTGATTATGTGAGACAAGATAAAGATGAAGTTACACGGAACAAATAATAGGACTAATTTTTTTAATAATAAATGGACTAGAAATTAGAAAAGAACCTAAATATGGTATTGAGGTATCCTGCGCTAAAGAAAGTGCTAAAAAACGGCTTCTGTGTAGAATTTTGGAACAAGAAGATTAGTATTAATTTTGAATGTCAAAGGATTTCACGGAACTTCACTCGTGATAGTTAGAAACTCAAATAAGGACAAAAAATATGGCATCAAGATTGAAGTCCCACCAAAAATTGATTTCACACAATTTCAATTTCCATTTCAGGAGCAGTTCTCATTAACTATTTCGTGTTTTTTTTTAACCCCTTAATTGAAGAAATCATTAGTCAATTCCCTTTCAATAAAATGCTTTACTCAAAACTTGAGAATTAGAATCCATTTCCAATGTCCATTCCAAATGCAAAACCCATTAAATTCTTGTGAAAAGAAACCAAAGTAGGATTTTTGATAACTTGACCAGGGAGAACCTGACTGCCTCGACTGTAAGTACAAGAGACGCAGAATGATAAAAAAGCATCATAATGTAAGATTGATCATAAAAGAATATATGTCGACATGTAAGCAGCTTTACTGAGAGCATATAACATTTTTTATTTTGTCCTTTTAGCGAATAGCTTCAGCATTATCCTAAAATTATTGTAAATCTTCGATAAAAACTTAGATAGTAACTTTTATTGATAAAGTACGAAAGAGCATAACCTTATTAACGTATTTGCCATAATTCTTCTACATATAGATACAAATTTACAATATTCTTATAATATTTGTAAAAAAGTTTCTGGGTCGTGCAAATTAAAATTTTAGCCTTCATTTGGGAAGAATTTATAAACGGTTTACTCCCTCGGTCCCATTTATATAGGTTGATTTTGTTTATCGCACGAATTAAGAAATTTCATTTAATGTTATTAAAAAAAGCCATTTTTGCAAAGAAATTTCTTAATTTACCCTTATTTAAATTATCAACAACTAGTAGTAATATTTAAAAAAAAAAAGTGATAGCTAGGCAAATTAAATACTATGAACCACTTAAACTTTACTCCCTTCGAGAACTGTGTATGTATTTAGATGATTCCAACAAGTATGTAAATTAAGAGCCCGTTTGGTACAGATTAAAATTCGATTAAAATTGAAAATATAGCCGTTATTGGGTCTCACTCGTCTAATAAAAGTCAACAATAACGGCTAATTTTTCAATTTTAATATCTCCCAAACGGGCTCTAAAATCTATACAATTTGAAGTGGAAAAAATTGGTTATGACTAGGCAAATTAAATATGGGTATATTAGTGAACGAACAAAACAAATAGTTTCTCAATAGAAAATAAGGAAAGCCAGCCTATATAAATGGGACAGAGGGAGTAATTTATAAATAGATAGAAATAAATTAAGAATAAGTGGATAGTACTTGTGGGTCCATTGGAAATTGGAATGCGTTATTGACAATGAAATTTGACCATGGACAAATAATTTATAAATTTTGCCAAACAATGGCTTAGATAACTTTTTTAAGCTATGGGATTTTACTACAATACTCGGATATTCTCTCTCTCTCTCTCTCTCTTGCAGGTTGGGGTTGGGGTTGGGGGTGTGAGATCCTTTTAGTTCCATAAGATGTCAAAGTGGATGATTGACCCATTCCATGTTAGAAGTAATAGTAGGAAATACCATTGATAATACAGATTCAAAGCAAATTTATCACGCTCTTTCTGCAATAAAATGTCTTTGACCTGCAAATAATTCTAGTGGAATAACCCCCAATGGTTTGAAGATCTGAAATTCACACCAACCCCCCACCCCCTTACTGTAAATTAATATCTATAATCCAAATCTGGACACAATGTCTAGGGTTTATAAAACCACAAACGACAAGGGGTCATCAGGTAGGACAATCCTATTCCAAATAGGATTTCTTGTTGTAATAGGGTTTATCTCTTTTTCTTCTTCTTTCTTGTTTAGAATATGATTCTTTTTCTTTCTTGATTGGATCTCTTAGATTAGGATTTTGTTTTCTTTTAGGATTTCAGTTTTCTTTCCTTTTAGGATTTTAGTTTAGTTTCCTCATATTGATAAAATTAGAGAATTATTTTGCCTTAGGCTTTGTATACTTTACAATTAACCAATTCATTATAATAAAATTATTCTCTACATATTTATTTTCGAGTTTTTCAACTTTATTCTTGTTTCAAGAATTCCAATTCTGCTTTCATAGAGACATATTGATCAATGTCAGTACGTTCAACATTGCATACCTTTCTATTTGTTCTAATAATTGCTTCAAGTCATTAAAATATGTGTAACTAGTACAAAGTACAAAACAAAACAATACATAATTATAAAACGCATGAAAAGCATATGATAACTAATTTTTGCTTTGCCAACTATCATGTTTTTGATGTGATTAAAACCCAAATGACCAGCTTTACAATGTAATTTTACCAGGACATATTTGACAAGTTAAAACGACGATTTTAATGGTAAAAACCAACACATGTTTGAGGAAGATTGAACGAGTTCGTGGGATTCATACAAGATGAAAAAGGATTTTGAAGTTCATCAGATTTCTGTTAATGTCATATTACATTACTCCATCCATATTATTCAATATTGACTTTTTTGGTCAATTTGATTTTTTGTCGAGCAACGTTATATTTCATAATATATCGTAATTTCAAAATTACTCTATACAAATGGTTGTTTTCAAATGTCGTTTACTAAATACTAGACGCCATTCCATAAAATTCAAAAAACTAAGATCAATTTTACTTCCAAAATAGTTAAACTGATCAGAAACTCAATGATGACAAATAAGTAAGATGGAGGGCACAAATAACTATTGGCTGCAGTAAACTATAGAGATATCTGGACGAGTAGCAACAAAAAGAAGGGAGATTGTATTAATACCTGACAAAGATAATGCATGAGAGTCATCTTGCTGTTTGAAGCACGTGTATCAGCGAGTTTTAAAAGACTGTCCAACTTAAACCCTACAGCAGAACCTGGAAGTTGGAAAATGTAGGAGTTCGATACATTACAAATCTGAAACTTCTTTCAACCACTAGGTCCACTACCAAAATCAAATTACAAATTTTAATTGGAGAATGAAGGATGTGTTCCAGTTATAGTTTACCAAGGGGTCTCAAATAAATTACTGTAAGTCGTATTAAGCAAAATAGTAGAGAAAGCTGTTCCAAGTGACGAAAAAATCAGGGCAACGGGTGCTTGCCATGTTAAATGGCGACTGCTAATTCAATAATTCACTTTCAAGAAGAGCTTCCCAAGCACTCACCATCACTAGAGTGAATTAGACCATGTAATACCCAGAGGATAAATGTTTACAATAAAATGAAAAATTGAAAAAAAAAAAAAATCAGATAATTATTTCTACACGATCACCTTTACTAAGACAAGATCTTCTCTTGTTATCTGTCAGAATGGAAGAGTGGGTGTTTCTAATATAAGAATATTTCTCCATTCTTTGGTTTAAAAGCAACGCAACGCAACTCAATATTTACTTTAGACATTATCCAAACAGATATTATGAGAATTCCAACCATATTAACAACAATTACTAACAAGCTCATCTATTTCATGGCGTGAAAGCATCACTGGTGTTTCTAATATTTCTCCATTATTTCGTTTAAAGCACTGCAACTCGATATTTTGTTTTGACATTAGTCATACAGATATTATGATTATTCCATCTACATTAACAATAATTACTAACAAGCTCATCTATTTCATGGCATGAAAGCATCACTTCTTTTCTGCATGGAAGTAAATTGAAAGAATAACATCATGCAGTGGTAACTCATTTTGGCTTCTTTCTGCTACTCTTTAAAAGTAAACACAATGTGCAACAGCCCAACCTAGTACATATTTGTAGTGAAAACAGCTTATGCATATAATTCAAAACTTGTCCTCCTGCGTACAGACTCTTCATTGTATAATTACAACACACTCTTGATTTATCAGTGTTCTTGATATCTGATGCAAAAGATGGTTTTGAGGAATCGCAGTGAAAAACTAAATAAATAAATAAATAGATAGATAGAAAGGAAGAAAGAAAGAAAGAAAGTATTGAATCAAGAGACTAACCACAGTTTTTTGCAGTGTGAAAATTCAACTTTGAGAAAGCTTATGAATATTTAATGTCCTTACCCCTTGCAGTTCCCTGATTTAATGTGTTCCCAAGAAGCAAAATTTTCTTCATGATTTCTTTCAGTTTGAGGGATTTCCGAACCTAATTCATAAGTGACAAAATAGGTTATATCAAGATTAAAAGTTTCAATAAATAAAAATTTACTAGAATTTGTATGTACCTCTTCACAAGCAGAATTCACAGTGTTCAAGCTTTTCTTAAAATCTGAAGCCTGAGATGAAAGCCAAATTTAGAGATATGAGGAATCAAATTCATGTTCGAAAAAATCCTCACCCTTATAGCAGACCTGAGAATTGAATTGAATCTTGAATAAGAAAACCCTTAATTTCGACTCCACCCGTGGTACCTTCATCAGCTCCAAAAAGAACTGAAATATAGAAATAGATGTAATAATTCTTATATGAACATTACAATTCGTTAAGTATTAATGAGAATGGTTGAACGATAGCTCAATATGAGAGGAAATAATATAAAATTGATGCAATTAAAAACCAATCATTTTACTTCAATGAACCTCTAAACAGCATAAACAATTTTTAGTTCGCTCATAATCTTGATCAAGTGCATTCCAACTTTCACATAAATAAGCTTATTACAGATTCAAAATATTATGATGATTTCTGCTCAACTATATTACGTCCCTTTAACCACACACATGTACATGTGTTCTCACAATTGTCTTCAAAAGGATCATATAAGATCAGAAACCACTAAATGACATGTCAATATCTGCTCATTTTCAATGAAACTTTGCAAAGTCACATATTAATATCTTGCATGTACTATGTATGCTCATTTTATAGGTATTATATATTTGGTCATACTCTATTCAAACCCGTTTACACTAAATATGAACAGCAAGAGGCATCTATCTATATTCAACTAACAAATCCATTTAAGACTAAAACTAAGTTAAAATAATTCAAGATATCCAAACCTTCAATACTTTACGCACTTACACATCTTGAATCTAAAGCAACGAAAGTTGCACTCGTCAAAAAGAAAAAGATAGTGTCTTCAAATATATTAGCAAGCAATCACCTGAACTTAACACTATTCACATGCTGGCAGCTAATGCATTTGCATTTCGGTAGATCAATGTGTATGACATGTTCAATATTCATGATCAATGTCTAATCAGCTTTCCTCGCATTGAACTAAAATTTCAGGAGAAGGAAGACTCTTATTATTCCTAATGACAACTGTGTCCCTTGGAGAAGGAAGATGGAGCTTGATACCAAAACCTATATTTATGGTTGACTCTATAACACTGACTGAACCCAATTCTTGGTGTTGGAGAAAATTAAATCACTGGTACTCGAATAAAAATCGCTTATTCCTATTGGCTTATATAAATGTAGAATGCATCCTTTAAAAGAAAAAATATCAGCAATAAAACAACTAAATGATGATTCAGTCCACAGACCTGCTCACACTTCCCTAGATTGTCCATGTCGCCTGTGTAGCCCTAAACAGTCACAAAACAGAAATCAATAGTAAGAAATTATTTTCGTCTAAAGAAAATAGTGAGTGTGGATTAAATAGTAAAAATCATGGGTTGCATAATGATTAAGAAAATGAAGACTCACCTTGAGAAGTTCCATCTCTTCTTTAGTAGGACAGAACTTTATAAGATTTTCTACTTGATCAGCATCTAAAATTGATTCATCCATTGCAAGTGCAGCAGCCTGTGGAAGTGAATTATACACACGTTAAATGTAGACTTGGAAACAAACATGAATTTTTGAAGTAGAACCAAAGCCTGTGGAAGTGAATTATACACACGTTAAATGTAGTCTTTGGAAACAAACATGAATTTTTGAAGTAGAACCAAAGTTTGTAGGAGAAATAAACCGTGCATATGGATTAGTGTGGTAAAACAAGAAACAAGTTCATAATTCTTAGAATGGCCAAGACCCATATATCTTTAAATATGATCGGAGATGAGTGGAACATGCTTCATGTGCCTAAAAGGCACTATTTTTGTGTGTTAGAGACATTTTCTGGCCATGTAGGTAAACACGATTCATCAGTTCGGTCACAATACTATTATCTATTTAGCACTTATTCCTGCAAATATAGAATTGAACCGTGCACATAAATGGTTTGTGTGCAAAAGATATAATTTATATTATAACTAATTTGTCCATAACAGGTGAATAAAAATGAGCCCCTTGTTTTTGGTTTCTTTATACAAGGGTAAACCAATCTAGCTTAAAGATCAGAACAAAACAAAAGGTTGGAAATATGCACCGTGTCTAGCTTACCATCATGTCAGGAAGTGGCATTTTCACCTTCGTGAGCATGATTTCCGTGTTATTAGCCCTTCTCAGGTCAATCTACAATAAGAATAGTGATTGAAACATGAAAAGAAATGAAAATCTTATCAGTACTTCACCAGCACAATATCGAACTGTCTTCTCACTAATTAAAATAACCGAGTTGAACGCTGCATGCTTTGTGATTATAAAGCTTGAAGTGGTCTCAGTAAGCTGATAACAAAAGAAATTGTCCTCTCCGTGATTACAAGGTCAAAGAACCTAATCTTTACATTGTCGGTTTATGTATCAGTAAGAAAGTATGCACTTTCTCAGTTTTGATCCTTGGATTTATAAAGTATTTCATGGTTCAATTTAATCATAACCTAAGGGCAAGTCGATGTCAATCAGATGCTTAGCTGCCAGTAAGACCACCATTTCATATGTGATCAAGTCTACTATTGAAAAGCCCTTAATTGCAGTAAATACAAAAATGAAAGATATTTCCGTTGATCATTTTACTTTTGAAGGAAACAAAGCCAAACTAATTTTTTATCTTCACCAAAGAAAAGATGCAACACTGCCTTTTAGCTGCTCTGTGAGCATGCATGCTGTCATGATCCACAAAAATACTTATCAATGACGCTTACTTTCATGATTTACTGAGAATACAAGAATTTAACAATTTGCAAAGTACACGTCTTCCTTTTCCTTCTTTTTTCTAGAGCCGCCACTTTGGGCACAGGTTATAAGATGGAAATTAAGAATAAGCACAAATCAGTTAGACAATAAAAACACGTCTGGCCACACAGATTAGTTGAATGGGCTATGTGCCCCAAAAGTTCCAAGAAACTCATTTTTATAATGCTTTGCAGATAATTAACTGCATAATTTCTCAATAAATGATCTCTTTTAAAGGAAAAGAGTTCCCAGAACAAGTATACAATTCATAAATATTACCAGCTGAACTTTGTCAGGTTTAGATCCAGTAGACTTCCGACGTCCTCCTGATTTGCCTCCAGAACTATCTGACTTGGGGACTGTGGCAGAGAAAAGAGTCTCTAGTTCTGACACATCAAATTCTGGTGCACTAGAAAAAAATTGAAAGTGTCAGCAACATATAAGAATCAAGAGGCAATAACAAAACAAGAAATCAATTTCTATACAAAGTTATACGCATATAAAAGCATTTCAGAAAAGAGATAAACAACCTCGATCATATTGCTAAATATGATTGAATTACACCAAAGGAATGAAGAAATGCTACTCATGTAATTCTACATCGACAAACAAAAACAGCAGAGCAAAAGGGCATACACTTGAGGTTCTCCATTTCTCTGCAATTCTTCCCACAAGCTTCCTTGTAGTACCCTCGTTACCTTGCTCCAGTGTAGTGGCTTTAAGGTAGATCTTCGAGGTGCTGAAGCAATTGACATCCCAGGACGAGAAAGCCCACGCCCTCTACCGGCAATTGAGCCTCTCCCATCTGCCATAGATCCTTTAGCCCCTAATGGAGGAGGTGGGGGAGGTCCCACACCTGGAGGTCTAGGAGGACCCGGTGGTGCAGGACCCAGTACACGGCCTCCAGGAGGGGGTGGTGGAGCTGGTGCTCCATGCATGGGCGGAGGTGGTGGAGGTGGACCACCAAGTGAAGGAGGTGATGGTGGAGCTGGGGCCCCACGGATAGGGGGAGCAGGCGGTGGTGGCGCTCCACGTTGGGGAGGTGGACCTCCAGGCAATGGAGGAGGTGGAGGTGGGGTTCCACGCATCTGAGGAGGGGGAAGGGGAGGTGTCGCTCCACGCATCTGAGGAGGTGGAGGTGGCACTCCAAGCATGGGGGGTGGTGGAGGTGGAGGTGGCGCTCCACGCATAGGGGGAGGTGGAGGTGGTGCTCCAGGCAATGTGGGAAGTGGAGCTCCAGGCAATGGGGAAGGTGGAAGTGGCACTCCATCCATCGGAGGTGGGGATGGAGGCAGTGGAGCTCCACCACGCAAAATAGGCTGAGGAGGAGCATGAGAATGAGGTGGGGGTGTGGGTGGCGGCGGTGGAGGAGGAGGAGGAGGAGGTGGAGTGCAACGTGAAGGCACAGAAGCACCATGATTGATAGGAGGTGGAGGCAGAAAAGAATTACCATGCATGGGAGGCGGGGGCGGGGGCGGGGGCGGAGGCGGAGGCGGAGGTGGAGGCGGAGAGGGTGTTCCAACAGCAAGTGATCTTTGTGTGGAGAATGGAAGGGGAGATTTTGATGCTGCAGAAGCTTCAGGACCAGAACTCTCAACCGACCAAGGGGGTGGGGGAGATGGAGGCGACAAAACTCTACTGATATTTTGAGACCTAGAAGAAATGGAAGATGGGGGTAGAGGAGGTGGTGGTGGTGGAGGAGGAGGTGGGCGAAAACTTCCCTTTGCGGTCAGTCCTGAGCTTACAGACATAGGAGGACAAGGAGGAGGAGGAGGTGGAGGTGGAGGTGGAGGTGGAGGTGGAGGTGGAGGTGGAGGTGGTGATTTAGTAGCATCTGCTCTGCCATAAGATCGTGGAGGGTCTGAATCTGGCGGTCGTGAATAAGAAAAAATTACATAATTAGTAGATGACTGTGGTGGTGGTGGTGGTGGTGGTGGCGGCGGCGGCGACGAGGGTGGTATGGAAAAAGTAAATGCTGCACGAATTGGTGGGGGTGGGGGCGGGGGCGGGCTCAGGTGAGGATTGAGCAAATTCTGCTCTCCTACCTGTACAATGGGCTGGGTCGTTGAGGAAGACTCATATAATGAAGAGCTAGATGAGGGTAGTAATGGAGGGGGAGGGGGATTTGGTGGAACTGGTTGACTTGGTTGAGGGCCATCAAGTTCCTGGACCCTACTTTCCACCAGAGAAGAAGTCAAACTTGGAGAAGAAGGCTTTTCAGTTGGTGCCGAGTCTAGTGATGATGAACAAGATTGATATTTTAATGGTGCCTCGCCCACTGCAGAAGTTTCATCCGCCGTAATTGTAGCTTCAGAAGAACTAGCAGGTGAGGCCTTTGCTTTTCCCCCAGGCTGGGAATCCTTGCCAAGAGCTATTGCAGCTGGAGCACTGTTATATCTAGACGGTGGATATGATACATGCATAGAATTTGTATATGAACCTTTGTTAGAAGGAATCCACCTAGATACTGCATTTGGCTTTGCCATCCTTGGAAGAGTGCCCTGAGATTCTTGCGGTTTTGATTTTTGTTTAGTACCAACTGCATCCGCCGCAGGTTTGGAAGTGCAAACTGGTTGTTTCTTTGAGGATGTCGAGAGTTCCTTATCAGACTTTTGTGTATTGCTGTCACCATCCAACTTTTCCTGTAAACCTTGCTTTTCTGTCATATTTTCCATTGAAGCGTCTTCTTGGCTTTGTTTATTCTCCCCTTCCTCAGATTTTCCACATGGTGGTCCAGCTACATCTTTGGTATCTGTACCACCGGCTACATCAGCAAGCTCTGCTCTAGAATTTAACTGACCATTCCTATAGACCAAAGCATCTGTTGCAATCAGAAATTTTTTATTTGCATCAACCTTGCTGTTGTGTCTGTTATTCGCTTCATCTGAAGTACAGTCTTGGAATGCATGATGATCCAAAACCTCAGTCCCAACTACTTCATGGCTCTCATCATCCTGAATGGTAGCTTCAATTGTTCGATTATCAAATTCTCCCTTCCCATATGACCCATCCACTACACTGCTGAAGATCTCTTCTGCCTCAAAAAACTCATCTGGCGAAGCATCTGTTTCATTATCATCATCACTTACTGCTACTGCTTCCTTGGTGATAACAGATGGAACAGACTCTGCATCAGAAAAGAGTACCTGATCCAAATAGAGAATGTTTTTAACTCCTGAAGTTTTGGACAAAATAAACTTTATAACAAAGTGAAAACAATACCTAACCTCTGCTCTGAATTCCTTCGGGAACTGGTCTTTCGCATCCCACAAAAGATCAACGTCATCACGGGTCAGCATCAAAACATTTGATCGGATAAAAGCCGTGTGGAACATAACTCTAAACATCATTTCTTCCCTCACCAAATCTTCATCCAAATGGATGCACTCGAGGACAACATCTCCTTGGACGCAGTGTTGAATATCTATTTTTACTAGTGTGCATTCTTCCTGCAGTCAGGGATCATAAGAACACTTCACAATTCAGTTGATTCTCCAGTTTAAGTCTACATTTATAAATTATGAGATTACCTGTCTGTAGAGGCGGGCATGTTTTCTCTTTTTGGAAGTTGAAAACAGAAGTTTTGATGTTCTACTGGATGCTTTTGAAGAAGGATCCTGACCATAGACACGAATTATTGGTCGGCATCCTCTTCCACCATCAAACAGAGGAAGAACTCTAAGTATTATACAATCCAAAGCCAGAGGCGTATCTGGTGGGGGCCAGTCAGAACCAAAAGTTCTTCTAGAAATGTACTGAAGATATCTGAGCTGCGATGGTTGTGGATTCAAAGTAGATAAAAGATGAAGAAGTTCCCTGGGAGCTTGCTTGTATACCATTTCAAGAGTCTTCAGCTCACCAGTGTACTGTTTTCTGTACAAAAGAAGGCCTGCAAGCATGAAGGCAAGGACCGGCCATCCTCCCCTTTCGCAGTGCATCAAGAGCACGTTCTGTTGACCCTCGAGTGATAACCAGCTCTCACTGGAACGCAAGAAGTGGTGGATCATCTCCAGCGGTAACAAAGGACACCCCTCATATTGCCGCGGGTAATCCATGACCGTCATATCATACTGAGACAACACATCGGATATTTGACTTCTCCTTTCCCCCTCTTTAAAGTTAAAAACCATAAAAGCAGCATCCGGATAGTGATCCTGTAGCTGAGCTACAATGCCATTCATATATATTCTATACTCGTCTTCATCCAACACGTCAGTGGAGAAGCAGCAATCAAACACTGCAAGCAGATCCACTGATTGAAATAACTATGTGGCATAGTTTATGTTTTATCTAAGCCTTACAAAAAGAAAATGTTATTCAATTTGGATAAGTCCAATCACTACCCATGCTTTACACCAGATGATGACCATCCACGTCTCATCCAACAAATGCAACTTCAATTTTTATAAATCATAGTTATTCAGCTTGAGCTTAGATGAAATTCAAGAAAGAATGGGGAATGGCCAAAATAATTTATACAAAAACTAGCTTTATTTTGCAGATATGACTTCCATATGAAATTATGTATTATATCCCTGTAAAATTATCAAGGGTCAAAAAGGACCAACTTATAGAACAAAACCATCTAACAGCAAAACAGGTTCCACAGCATAACTCACTACTCACACAAGGTAAACCATATGAAAACCCAGATTCTCTCCCAAGAAACTTAAAATGTGAAAAAAAAAAAAATTTCAAACTAGTCATATTTCAAATAGGAGCGAAGGGAAGAGAATGGAGTAGAAAATCAACATATCAGGTATAAATATCCAATACAATGCAACTTTATCGAGAAAAATCATGAATATAAAACCAACTTATAAACAACCCTTGCTGATATTTTTTATTGAAGTATTAAACATTAGAAAGAACTAAGCAACGACAGATTACTTAAACATCAAACACTTCCTGTTCCAATATATAAAAAGTCAATGTGTCACAAACAAGTTATAAAGCCAGAAAAGCAGTTATCTACCTAGCGGATCTTCTACTCAACTAAATTAAAGATCATGATTTTAGCTGTTTTATCAACAAAGAAGTTCTAATGCACCTCTCCTAAGTAACAAAATTTGAAAAAAAAAGGAAATTCACACAGTTAAAGCCAATTCGATGATTAAGAGAAAAAAATGGAGTTAATCAAGGATGCAAATACGAGAATTATGTACGCATTTGCAACGAAACTATGAAATTGATCAAAAAGAGCTGACGTAGAAAGCTTACCATAGACCCTCTCGGAGATCTCTAGAAGCCGATCCGGTGGCTTCCTATAAAAGAAGCGTCTAAACAGCGCCATCTAATGGCGCTGTTTTTTTTCCTGATCTGAACCAAAACCCCACGTTTCAATTACCAATTCAAAATGCCTCCCTCTCAAATTTAATCTCCACTCATAGATCTTCACCAACTGAACATCACCTTGATAAAGCCATCAAAAATTGCCAACAATTAATCGAATTGCAATTGAATTTAAAAATTTATTGCAATTCAAGCAGAGGGTTTTGCGTTTTGACTACAATTATTGAACAGTAAATAAAATGAAATCAATCCAACAGTGTATGGAGGAAAAAGAAAGGAAAGTTGTAGAAAGAGAAAGAGATATAGCAGAAGAAGTGACAGTAAAGAAGAAAATGAAATTCAGAGATAAAGAATTTGTGAGTTTTAGGGTTTGTGAAAAAAATGCAGGGGAAGGAAAAAGGGAGGGATGATTTTGATTATTATGGAGAGAGAGTCAAATGTTATTACTTATTACGTTATTATTATTATAATTGTTATAATGTTAAAACAACAATAATTATCGAGAATATTGCAGTATTGACCTCCAACCTATTACCCCAATGTCAAATTCGTCCCTAACCTTTACAAAGAAGAAACTTTTTCTTGAATTTTTTATTTTTCAAACTTGAAAACTTTGGCTAATTTACGAGACTTTTCATTACTGGCCCATGTTTGATTTAGAGCTTGTTTGGGAGGGATTAAAATTGAAAATATAGCTGTTGGAGTTGACTTTTATTAGACGAGTGGGACCCAATAACGGCTATATTTTCAATTTTAATTGGATTTTAATCATTCACAAACAAGGCCTTAGCTAAAAAATTAAATTAAAATTTAAGTCAAAATCAATAATTAATTTTAATAACAAATTTTATGAAATTCAAAGTTTTTTCAACCACGTACCATCAACTTTTATCAAAATTTATAAAAATTAAATTTTTATCTATAAAAATTAAGTATTTAATCCCTTATTTGATACAGTTAAAAAATCTGATTAAAATTTAAGTCAAATTCAATAATTAATTTTAACAACACATTTTATATAATCCACAACTTTTCAACAATACATTTCATCAAATTTTATTAAAAATCTGATTTTAATCTTTATCAAACTAGAGCTAAGTTGCATTAACATTTTTACCGTCCAAGTTTATGAAGTTAATTTGCTTTTCAACTCGAGTTAATAATTGAAATTTGAGGGTTATTTATCCAAGAAAGTCACACAACATTAATAAAAAAAGAAAAATAGACTATTTCTATAATCGAAGACTAGTTGTGTAGCTATAATGAAAGTTTAAGGTCCCCTTTAAAGAATAGGGATCAATTTGCTAATATGACAATAGGTCAAGGACGACTAAGATGCAATTTTCTCATAATTAGGTGAAAGATATGGAATATGAGGCCCTGTTTGGTACATATTATTTTTTTCATTCTCATTCTTCTACTCATTTTCAACCACACATTCTTCAATACAATAATATTTTCCATCACATCAATAACTTTTCCTTCATTTTTAACCACACATTTTCCATCAATCTACTATTCAATAATACATTCTTTCAAAAGAATGTGTTCCAAACACACTCTGCATCATAAATGATCGATCCCATTGTTTTACAGAAATAATCACATAAAGTGAGAAAAAGTGGGACCCAGGGCACTGAAAAGATGAATTGTCGTCAGGTGGACAGACCCGACCCGAATAATTAACAGATAAGCCCCGACTCTATTCATTGGATGGAAATGATTTGTGGTCTGAGATCTGTACACGTGGCATGTGTTGACATATAATTCATGCTAGCTTATGCAAGTGTTTTGTCCCTTTTGGGATGATTTTTTCTTTTTTTTTTCTTTTTGAGCTTCTTTTTATTTTTTTCCTAGATGCCAATACGACAAATATGTGGGACAAATCATCTACTTTCACTTTCCATATTAGCCAAATTTCAACCTTGAGAAATGCTTTATATTAATTATTAATTAAAAAAATAAACATATTAAGAGTGTATTTAATATGGATTTTTTGAATAAAATTTATGAAAAGTGATTTTTTTTAGAATGCGTGATTAAAAATAGAGAAAAGTTACGAGTCCATATAAATTTATTGATAGAATGTATAATTTAAAATGAGTTTAAAAAATTAATATTAAAAATACGAAGATGAAGACCATCAAAAACGGATTATGAGGATTCGGGAACAATCCAAGAGACAGATTGAGTCATCTGGTTGGAACACAACTTGGGAGACCTTTCTTGATGAGCGATTTCTACAGGTGTATGATAAAGACTATGTAAAGACTATGAAACCCTAGAAGACACTGATAGCTAGACATCGATAGTTGGAAAAAATTAATATTAAAAATAGTGCTCAAACAAGGGCTTAGCGTATTTCATATTGGTGGACTGTGCAATTTTAGACAATTTTTTTATTAAAAAAAATAACAGTCAAATTCATAGTTAAAGGGAGAGGAAGAACAAGTTAAACGTTTGGAAAATGATCGTCAATTTTACCAATGTCTGTGTGATTCTTGTATTTTTTTTTAAAATTTTGTTCAATACTACATTCGAGACGTGATGTTTAAAGCTTGTTTGGTATAGAATTTTCAAGGAAAAAATATTTCTTTAAAGAATATCATCATTAATTATCGATAATGAACTAAAAATAATGACATTAACTTAAGCAATTGTTGCAATTGAAGTTAGGTTCTGACCACAATTGTTAATCAGTAATTGGTTGAATGGGGATTATCATAGTTGAAAGACAAACAGAAAGAAAATAGAAATATAAAGAAAAAGACATAATTAAGAAGATAGCACTTTTTAGGGATTGGTATTGTGATTGAAATGATTGTTTCCATTGTCGTACAGAACCAATCACATGGGGGAAGAAAAAGAGACTACATCCATCTAGAAACGACAATTATTAGTCGGGATCAAATAAAAATCGAGATCGAATCAGGGTACATTTTGTATATCGTATTTGATGCTATATAATATAAATTGTGGATTACGATGATCAATCAATTGAAGACAACAGCTTGACTGTTACTATCTATGCTTGCCTGATTGTCACTAAGCTAGGTCGACTACTGTTACACTAGCTCATCTAGCTGTGCTAGCCTGAGTGCGACTATCTATGTTGCTTGATCGTCGCTATGCAAGAATAACTATTGTTATACTAGCTCGACTAGCTATGCTAGTCTAATTGCCGCTATGCTAGCTCGACAACTGTCATGCTAAACAGATCGCTCCTATACCATTCACCTGGACATCTTTCAATTTGATCGAAAATCGTTTAATGATTATTACTGACCACATCATCGAATTCGTGGATGAAGGTTAACTACTCAGCATGTGGACGAGAATCGCCCAGTGAGTGGGCGGTTTGCAATGGGCTTGCAGTTACATGGCACCTGACGTCCATAAATACTTCACAAGCATGCAGGTAGGTAGGGGATTCTTCATTTTTCAGCATATTTTCTAGCATTCAATAGTTTTTTACAAGTCATTCCTCTACAATCCAATCACTAATTCTCAAGTCGGAGATATAACGAGTAGGAAAGCCCAAGCCTCTTTTTGCAGGTATTCATTTATTCACCGGAGTAACAAAAACACCTTGCTCCACTAAGGAAGTCCAAAGTAGGAAGGTGATTTTAAATTTTACTGGCTAGAAGAGATGATGAGGACAAAATCACTTTTATACATTGGAATGTAACGACAAACTAATGGAATTTCAAGAAAAATGAGAATAGAAGAAAAAATTACCTTGGGAATGAAGGGGTGGAAGATTGCTTAGGGTTTGCAAAAATGAGAAGATGCAAAAAATAAAAAACATAAAAATGAGACTCCCCTCCCTTTATATAGAAAAAATTTTGGGTTGCCAAAAACCCAAGCCTATGAGTTGACCTATTTGAAGATTGTCAAGTGTAAAAAGCAATCGAACCAGTCAAACTATTGGAATGTAACGACAAACTAATGGAATTTCAAGAAAAATGATAATATAAGAGGAAATTACTAGAAATGGCAACAGGGCGGGTGTGCCCCGCCCCGCCACTCCCCAAGCCCGTCCCGCCCCGCCCCACCTTAGACGGGGCGGGGCGGGTTCGAGGCGAGGGCTTGCCCCGTTTCTTGCTCCGTTTATTTTTTTTTTTTCAAAAATTTCCAGTTAACTATTTTTTTTTAAAATTTGTAGTTAATTATTTTTTTTATTCTTCACGGGGCGGGTTCGGGGCGGGGCACCTCTTCCCCGCCCCGCCCCACCAACCCATCGGGGCGGGTTTTTTTCGCCCCATTCGGGGCGGGGTAGTGCCAGGGCAGGGCAGGGCGGGTTTTTTTGCCATCACTAGGATCCACCTAATTTGAATCTTATAATATTGATTGGGGNAAAAAAAAAAAAAAAAAAAAAAAAAAAAAAAAAAAAAAAAAAGACTCTCCTCCCTTTATATAGAAAAAGTTTTGGGTTACCAAAAGCCCAAGTCCATAAGTTGACCTACTTGAGGATTGTCAAGTGTAAAAAAGGCAATCGAGCCAATAATCCTCCACCATTTGGTGAGATCGATATATTTACGTACCAAAAAAAAATTCTTATAACGTAAAAGAGTAAAGATGCTACCTCTTAACGATAGCTATGGACAAGAGGTGGAGGGGCTAGTGATACCATGTGATAGAAATTGAAGACAATAACTTGACTACGACTATCTATGCTAGCCTGATTGTCATTATGCTAAACCGACTATTGCTATTCTAGCTCGACTAGTTATGCTAGCTAACTATGACTATCTATGCTAGTTTGACAGTCGCTACGCAAGACCAATTACTGCAATACTAGTTCGACTATTGCTATGCTATCCTAACTAGGACTATCTATGCTAGTTTGATTGACGCTATACTAGCGCGACTATCGCTATGCTAAACAGATCGCTGCTATCCCATTTGCCAGAACATCTTTTAAAAGTGATCGAGAACCGTTTAACGATTATCATTTATCCCATTACCCAATTCGTGGATGGAGGTTAACTACTCAACATGGAGACGAAAACTGCCTAGTGAGTGGACGGTTTGCACTGGGCACGTGGACGATAACTGCTTAGCAGTTACATGACATCAGATATCTATAAATACTTTACAGGTATGCCAATTGCCAAGTAGGGGAATTCTTCTTCTTCTTCTTCTTTTTCCAACACATTTCTGTCATTCTATCGTTTTTCTTCAAGTCATAATTCATCTACAACACAATCACTAATTCTCAAGTTGGAGGTATAATGGGGAGAAAGCCCCAGCTCTTTTTGCAAGTATTCATTTATTCACCGGAGTAGCAGAAACACCTTACTCCACCCAGGATGTCCGAATGTCGTTTCTTAACTATTTCAGTATTAGATTGTAAAGAGTATGATTATAATTCTATTATGCTCCTGTTTGGTGTAACTTAGGATAAAATTAATTTTAATCACACATTTAATAGAACTTACAAATTTTGAACTATATATTTTATCAATTTTTATCAAAAATTAACTACACCAAAAAGGGGATATATGTTAAATCGTTGGAATAACTGATCAAATTCGCACAATATCATCTATGACTCTATGTCATGGTGCAAAGGGCCCAAAACAAACACAATGTAAGTCAATGATTGCGCACGTTATCCTTCAAGCACGATGCTTGAGCTATTGGCAATTATAGTTTATAGAGTTTGCGTGTAAATCACAATTACTTGCAATACCTTCTCAGACAAAGTCGTTTAGTTTTATATTTTTTTAAAATATTACATTGTCCAAGCTAGTCATGTACAACTTAAATATAAAGATGGGTTGTGTAGCATTCTGGGTCACGTTTTACGGGACTAGTGATTGTCTAGACTGACTCGACCTATTTTACAGGTAAAAAATAATGGAACTTGCGTGGTCCATTCCATTTACCATTTTGTCGTGTCTAATCTTTTTTTTTTTTTTTTT
>CAIGRT010168806.1:0-11184 GCA_903798405.1 Fraxinus platypoda | reverse complement strand
GTGGAAAATATTTGCTAAGAAATTTATGACTCAATTGGTTCCATGTAGTGATGTTCTGAGGTGGACAAGCGTCTAACCACTCTCTGGCTGAGTCTCTCAAGGTGTATGGGAAAAGCCTCAGTTCGATTGCTTCACTGGACACCCCTGGATACTCGATAGTTGTACACATGTCAAAAAATCTTGATATATGAGCGTTGGGATTTTTCGAAGCTCTCCCAATGAATTGTAGCACGTTTTGAAACATGTTGATCACATTAGTCCTCAGGTGGAAGTTTGTCTGACCAAACGCCGGATATACTATGCTAGATTGGCTCTCCACAACCGGTGTAACCATATATTCACCCATTAACCTTGCATTTTCATTAGCTGCAACCACATTTGGTTGTACTGCTTCCAAGTTAGCCCCGATGGCTATTTGATTCGGATTTCCCTCTGCCATGTCTTCTACTTTTTATTTTTGGTATGTTTCCAACTGTTGTCTTTTTTCGAAAATTGAATGCTCGTTCAATTTTCGAGTAAAATTGAGCAAAATCACCGGTTCTCGAATTTCGCATACAAAGTCTTGAAACAGGTAGCAGGAAACACTATAATGTTTTTTTTAATAAGCTATACTAAAAAAAGTAAAATTCAAATTAAAGCTAAAAATAACTAAGCGTATCAAAAATAGTAATCACTGGCAACGGCGCCAAAAACTTGATTCTTTGAGAACTCGCAAGTGAACAGAATCATGAACAAGTAATAAAGTAGTGAATAGAGTATCGAACTACGAGGACTACGTGATTGATCGAGTTAAAATTAATTGCAACTTTAATTGAATAGCAAATAACTTTTGTGAGATTTTTACACTAATCCCCAAATTATCGATTAAACTAACGAAAGTAAGTAAATGTGTTTTTCAAATATGTGAGATGCATTACTAAAATATCGAATCCCCCTTATTAATTCATTTTTAGCACAACGAATTAAAGTGACAATTTGTAGTCATTTTTGTTGATCAATGTTCCTAATTTAATTGAAAATCTTTCTCGATAGTTATCAAATATATTTCCCTCATGTGACCTACCTATCTCTCGATGAAAGATACAAACATGATAAATGCATTAAACGATCTAGAACACCTATGGAAACCATGTAAAGTATAGAGGTATATCTCTATCCCTTATCGAACTTTACAATATGTCAATATTTATTATTTTTAGCTAAAAACTTATTATCTCTTTCGATAATAATAGATTCCAATAAATAATCTCAATTAGTAGCTAATTAATTGAAAAGTCGGTGAAAACAATAATAAATATCCAAGAAAATAAACATTCTAGTCGTCAAAATAATTAATTAATATTAAAAATTTTAGAACAAGGGTTCATCTCATCCTAGCAATGTATAAAACTAGCCTAACATATCGAAATTACAAGAAATTATTTAAGTGAAAAGATATAACCCGNTAATAAATATCCAAGAAAATAAACATTCTAGTCGTCAAAATAATTAATTAATATTAAAAATTTTAGAACAAGGGTTCATCTCATCCTAGCAATGTATAAAACTAGCCTAACATATCGAAATTACAAGAAATTATTTAAGTGAAAAGATATAACCCGAATTTTTGATTAATTGAGAA
This sequence comes from Fraxinus platypoda, assembly GCA_903798405.1. Lineage (NCBI taxonomy): Eukaryota > Viridiplantae > Streptophyta > Magnoliopsida > Lamiales > Oleaceae > Fraxinus > Fraxinus platypoda. The sequence goes on along the minus strand of CAIGRT010168806.1, from coordinate 9,563 downwards.
GATGAAGATGAATCTTGAAATCTTGAATCTCTTCAATGTTTCTTGATGAATATCCACCTGCGCCTTCTCTTCTTTGCCCAAAAATCAAGTTGAATTTTCACTTGATTGAATTCTTGCAAGCCCCCTTCAATTTTCTCACAAAAACTATGAATTCTTCTCCTTTAATGATAATAATTGATGGGTATTGGAGTATGAGATGAATATCAGAGGTCTACAATATGTATTATGTTGTTAGGTATTTGTAGGAGTAGAAAATTGGTTAAAACGTCCAAATTGGTTTCCAAAAGAGTTTCAATCGAATAAGGAAAGTTGCTTTTGCGCGCGAATTTTTTGTCTCTGCACAAGAGTTAGTATTTTGGCCATAACGTTCTCTCCCAATATCCGATTGAGATAGTTCAAAGTGAGTTGGAAAGCTAGCTCAAAGGGATACAGCATTTCTCGAAATAAAATTTTTCCAATTCGAACATTTACCGCGCTAAAAATGGGTCTCAATATTCGGTTAAAAATTTGGAATATCACTTATGCGATTGGAAATTGATTTTGATAATATTTTGATCATATTCCATTCCTTTTTGAATTCTAATTCCATCCAATTGTCTCCTTACAATCTTCAACTTATCTTCTTATGTCCGAATCAACTATTGAATAATTATAATTTGGTCATCAAACTTTGAATTTTGCAATTTTCACCAATTTTCGCTTCTTTCTTTCGATTCCTCGTTCAACCATTGAGTTTTACCTATATAACATAAAATACAATAATTTAGGATATATTTTGTCAGAAGAACTATCAAATATCGTTATTTTAGACCCCAAATAAGTGTATAAAATACACTTATCACCCATCATCACAACACTTTTCCCAACTGTTTCATAGACTTAAACATGCTCCTTCCATGACACCTAAATTCCTCTTACGAATAAAAGACCTGCTTGAGCCTCCGATCAGAAGACTAGATGCTTCATCTTTTCTTTAGAATAAAATGCATCATAACTTTCATCAATCGTGAGAGTATCTTGACTATACAAGATAATGTCCTTGAATGTAATATGAAGCAGGCAACAAACATAACAGAATCAACCCTAAGTCATCTTCATCGTATTTGACCTCCATGGTCTCCAAATTAGTGACGATATCCTTGAATACAAATAAAGATCTTCCAATGATCAACTTTTTGTCATGCGATGAGAATATAAACGCTGCTTGAGATGCAATTTGCTGGTTAAACTCTGAATCATACATAATTGCTATAATTTCAACCATAATGCAACAACACTTTTCTCGTTTAACAAGTCCTAAATAATTTGATTCGAAAGATGAAGATGTGCCTGTGATAGAGCCTTATGATCCTTACGTTATTTCTCTTCCAGAGTCAAAGTTGAGGGCATCTTATCCTATCCCAAGAGAGTATCATGCAAAATCCAATTACACGAGAACTGCTCGCATCTTAATCACCCACAAAAAAAATCTGGTGTTGAGATCCAAAAACGAAATTTGAAAACTTCATACTTGTCATCCCAAGATAATCAAACTTCATTCTGTGTTAATCAAAACTCGCTCTAATACGAAACCAAACTAGTTCTCCCGCTTGTTAACAATCTAACTCGGTAAGTACGCACACTGATACCACTCGTTAGAAATTGGGTCAATTTGAAAACAAGATAACGGACAAGATGAAAATAACAACAATCAAAATAACACAAGATTTAAGTGAAAAATTACGGGTAGAAGTGGAGAATTCACTATATTAAAAGTAAGGAGTTACAATATATTAGGCTGGATCATACAAAACTCTCTTATAGATATCTCTATTTTCGAGTCTCTCTCTATAAATAAGATCTTCTTTTTTGTTATGTTCTATCAATTATGTGTAATACACCACATATTTATAATGTAACAATCATAACATACTAGGAGAATTAATACATGAAGAGTTTAATATAAGATGAACTCTCAATATAATGGGTAATACTAAAATGGAATGTTTGAGATTGAATAAGAGTCCAAAAATTGCCAAAATCGTGAAGCCCTAATTTTCTTGGATAATATTGCCTCTCAAGCGTGAAAGCGGCACCTAGAGAGCGATCAGAGCTCGAGCGGGAATTATTGCGGCTAGCAACCTGTGGAGGCAGTACTCAGGCGCTGCAGGCCTAGCACTCAAGTGTTCCATCTCGAGATAAAAAAAAGACTCTACAATGCTCTGAATGGCGCTTAGGAGCCCATATCTCGGTGCTTGGGAGCCCGGTCTCTATACCAACAAATCCTTGGTCCAATTTTTATCTTATTTTGACTCGTTGTAGTCTTTTACTTTTTCAAGATTTCTCCAAAGCATACAACCAACTCCAAATATAAACATGTCACAAAAAAACTAGATATCTTGCATGCAATGTAAACAACTATTTCCCTCCACACGCATGCATTTTCCACCAAGTCAAGTATTTCATTTCTCGCCTTTTGACCTGCTACCTCGTGGTGAAAGTAAGATATATTGCTACCTTCCAGCTATAACAAATCGGCCTTTCAACGTTGCACCCAGTACATTTTCTCCTGCTCATATAATTTATCAAGTTTAAGTTCCTAATCATTAATCATAACAGCCTCTCAGCCCGCTGTGGCCCACTATAGAATCCATGTAGTTTACCATTTAGTTATAGAACACTAAAAGTTAGTTTTAGCCATTTTTTATTACTTGATTTAGTAAAACTTTCTTTAGTTTTCTTTTTTTTTTTATACTATTTTTTATTTTAGATATTGATAACTTCGTTAAGTTCAGAAAATCAAAGCAACAAAGATAGTATTAAATGTTTCGAGCTTAGATATCTATTTTATTCCTTTTGGTATTCCATATTTTGGATCATTTAATAAAAAATAGTTTTTTTACAAAAATATTATTATGATGAAATTGCTCGTCGAAGAGATGAAATTTTTTAATATCTTTAAATCTACCCAGAGAAAGGTATAAAATGAAGACTGAATATTTAATATTCCTAATGAGGGAGTTTTCAGTAATGTTTAAATTTAGAGGGCGTGCCTTTATAATTTTAAAATAAATTAAAGATTTTTGCGTAATATAAAATGATCTTAATTATGAGAGAATGTTTTTGGATGAGAACATTTTAGTACTCAAACTAAGTATTCTTCCATGTCTGTTCTTTTTAAATTAATATAGATGTCAGTAAAATAGTGATTCGAAGACAAGACTTTCAACAACACTACCCAAAATATAAAACAAAATTGTCAAATACTAATATTTCGTTAAATTGATGGATATTAAACATTTAATTTGTAGCATGGATATGATTAGAGTTTTAATGACTTCAATTTGATTTAATTATTTTTTACTCTTAATTTTAAATAAATTTAAGGGAAAAATATGGTTTGAGTTTCAGTTAAATTGATTTGCATAGATCCGCTGGAAATAAAGAATGATTTGTAATGTTGTAATCTGTTAGAAATTGTTAATTTTTATTTATTATAATATTCTCATTTTCGAGGAATTAAAATTTACTGCTCATTGAACTAAACAGTAATAAATGTATTTTGAGTAGAAATCCTATAAATGTATTTTTATTTATTTAGAAATGCTTGTTTTAGTTTGTTTAGTTACTTGAAACATGATTCTTGATTACGATCATATTTTACTAAAAATATATTATCTTATCAAGGTCCAACTCTAAGATACATATGCTTTTGTCTTTAAGGTATGGGAGGCAGCTTGGTGGTGAAAGTGATCGTGTCTAAGTGTAGGAATTTTGAAATGATTGAGTTTACATTACATGCGTAAATGCATAGCAGATTGAGTTTATTATTACCAATGCATTGATTAAGACAAAATAATCCCTTGTCAAGTAATCTTTAAAGCACGATCTATTTGTTTCTATCATTATTCGATCTTAAGAGGAAATTGCTAATAGTTCAGTTTTGTGAACTTTCACTTGGATTAATGTTGGAATTCAAGCAGAGAAACAGTGCATTATATCATCATTTTCCAACTATTTCATCCCTTGGCATTGCTGAATTTTTTTGAGCTGGGACTTTGGTTTTCCAAACTGCACTAAAGGTACTTTTTTCTTGATCTCAAAAAAGGAAAAATCGCTTATTTTCTTTCATTGTTGTCCGTGGAAAATAATCTACGTTGGCACCAATATCGTCCTCAATTATCTTTTATTGGGTTGTAAAGGGGAAGAATCTAAAAGAAAATTTAAATCTACTTTTGACAGAGAATTGAAGAAACTGTTTTTTTTTTCTTTTGAGGGTCTCTTTCAGAACAAAAGAATCCAAAGGAAGATGGCTTAAGAATTCTTGAAATAGATTACAAGTGCAGGTGTTATAGTCAAGTCCACCATGCATGCGATATTACGTGCACATTTCACGGAGAAACGCGACTCATCCAGTGGTTCCACATTCAACTTTCTCGCAACTTCTACAACCTTGAATAGTTTATCCTCTTGAGCCGGTACAAACACGCTAGTGCAGCTCTGTGATTCCTCACATCGGTTATGAAACTACTGCTGCACCTTGTTATGAATGCTCTCAATCATTGTGAAGATTGGTAACTCTTGATCATTTTTGAATAATGCATTGAGAGACTTGTCATTGCTTGACGTCATCATATTATATCGACGTCCTGAAAAATGTGACCGCGCCCAATGTTCAATCCCCATTTTTGTTTGATACTCTAATGTCAGGAATGATTTACTTCTTATTTCAACCATGAATTTGTTACACTCTTCGACACTGTAAGCTTATTCCGCTCTCTTGAACAATGAAACGATGCTTTTGCTCCGATACCTAGTCTTCAGGTTGTCTTGTATATGGTATATGCAATACCCATGATATGCCTTGGAAAAAATTTCAGCGATAGCGTTTACTATAGACGGTCCCCGATCAGTTACAAAGGCAACATCCTCGACTTCCCCAATTACTTTCCTCAACTTTGTGAATAACTAACGTATCGACAGATCATTCTCGCTATCGACTATACCAAATACAAGAGGGTAAATTTAGATATTTCCATCTTGACATGTAGCAATAATCAATTTGCCTTCATATCTAGCTTTTAGAGTTGTACCATCGACTAGAATTAGAGGTTGCCTCGCATTTCGAAATCCCCGAATGCATTGTTCAAGAGCCATGAAGAAAAATTAATGCAATTCTCGCCCTCCGTCTCGATAAAATATGCCGAGTCAGGATTATTTGTCCCCATGTTATGACAATACCTGCTAATTTAACATAACTCCAATGTGCATTCTTTGGCCTTCCAAGCCTTTTGGAGTTCATCATCACTCTGTACTCTCGATGGATGTCGTTAATGATATCCGAAGGTTTGTAGATCGTTCATGGGTCTTGATACTTGTGCATTATCGTCAACCAATAAACCATACTCGAGCTTATCTGTGATCATTTTGACAAATTTTCACTTCGAAAGTATGTTCCTGTGTATACTTGCGAACTACAAATATCTCATTCGTCTCCATCTTCGTCGCTCGTAAACTCCAACGGCAATGGTAACTATCGTCGACGCAGATAATTGTCAACAATGGCTTGTTTGATTTTTTTCACTTTAAACTCAAAGTTGTATTTCAGTGTAATGCGGTGCATAGCTTCCTGCAAATATTTCTTTGTTTCAAACAGTTGTCTGACATACAAATCCTCATCATTGAGAACCACACGTGAACAATTAGACGGGTCCACTCAATCCAACCCTTGAGCTCTCGTCCCCCGCATGTCTCTGACGGGGATAAAGCAATCAAATACTCATTTGTAAATTCATTTTTATTATCATTGTCGCGAACTACCAATGGAATTATGTGTGTAACACTGAAATTACGATAAGGAACAATTGTGTCGAAAATAACCACATCATCCTCACGAGTTATCTCCACCGTGTCCCAAAAATCATTGGCATTGTGATCTCTTCCATCCGAATTTTCGTGTTCATTTTCAACGACATTCTTCCTCATTAAAGTCACTCAAAAAGGAGTCGTGTGCGTATTATTCAATTCAAGTAGATAATTTACTTCAGCATCAGAATTAACCTTCATAGGTAGAATCAAAATGGATGAATGCTCATGGAACTGAAATCTCAGTTCCATATCGTACAGAAAGGGATTGAGATTTAACTTGTTTTGTAAATCATGGTACATTCCACATCTAATGTACTCGATGTTATGGAAATTGGAATACCACAACGTGTATCACTCATCCATTTCCATACACATTGATCTTTTCATCCAATTCGAAATCACGAAATTAACAAACTGAGATTACAATCATATCTGCATGATAAAACATAATTTTTAGTTATAAGAAAAAAATAGTCGAAAAATTGACTTAACCACTGGGCAACAAAATTTTATTAAAAAAAAGGTTGGTACAGCCTGCTAGGCCGGCTGTTAACTAATTAAGGCTGGTAGGAAACTAATTTTACCATTATTCTCGTCTGACAGAATATACATGTAGATGCAATTTTTTCTTGTTTATAGTTAAACAAAATTATTTACATATATTTAGATGTCAAAATAAGTTTTATCGATAAAAAATGTATACTAATTTAACGAAAACGAAATTAAACATACGTAAATATACTTATCGATTCGAAGTAGATATAAAATATTATTTTTTTGTACAGCGTTCAATAACTTTTTGATATTTTGAGGTTGAATCATATGAAAAATGAGAGAGTTTTTATTTGTGTTGGAATAAATAGAGAATACAAGTTAGTTGGTTTTGAAATTTGAAGTGGAAAGTGTTTAGTTTTTACTTGTTAATTTTAAATAAAACAATATTTTTGTAATTGTATAATATATTTAAGGGCATATTTGTCTTTTAATATCCAAAAGGCCATTGTGGAAATATGCAATTGTTAAAAATTTAAAGATAAAATTTGGTAGTTTGATCAAACCAATTTTAGAAGTACCCCGTCAACTCTCCGATAGGGATGAGTCTCTAGGTGTGTGAGGTGAATGAATCAGTTTAGGGTTTGGATTATTTTGAGTTTCTCCAATTTGAGCCCATATATAATTTTCATTTGGAAAAAATGAAACTTTTTGCAATACTCATTGAACATTGCACAAAGTGAAACCTTTTGCAACGATCATTGAATGTTGCAAAAGGCCTTATATTGAGAGTTTCAACAACACTGAACATTGCTATAAAATTAGATTTTAACAACGTTCGAAAAACTTGCAAAAAATTAAACTTTTCGCAACATTTAAAAAACGTTGCAAATAGTAAAACTTTTCGCAACAGTTAATAATCGTTACAAAATACTACATATTAATAGTTTCAACAACAGACACTGAACGTTGTTATAGAACCAGATTTTAACAACGTTCAAAAAATGTTGCAAAATATTAAAATTTTCGAAACATTTAAAAATCGTTGCAAAAGGCGACATTAGCAACATTCATTTAAAAATTTTGCTAAAGCCCAATTATGTTAACCAATAGCAATATTCACTTACTAGAATGTTGCAATAGATCCCTTTAGCAATACTCAATCAATGAATATGCAAAAGGCTATTTTTTTTGTATTGCCAAAAAAACCCAAATCATCACTGTTGAACAACAATTAAAAAAAATGCAATCATTCACAAACCCATTTACAAATAAAGAAACAAGTTGAAAAAAGGGTGCAATTGTTTGCCTCAAAACAGCTGTAGATGGTGTTTAAGTGAGAGGAGTGAAACTCACATCCAATAATATCATAATTACACTTTGCAGATGATGATTGACTATAACTTTAATCATAGTGGCTAGTTCATGATCATCAGAACTAGGTATGGAAGTTCTTTCTGACTATCACTCACAAAATCTTCAACATAATTTTCCTAAATATTCTGAGTATTTTCAATTTGTTCTCCCAAATTCTAAATCTCAAGTTCATGTGATTAAGAAGAGAAATCATCAGTATCGTCAATTTTAACATTGATAGACTCAATGATGTTTGAGTGCTCATATTGTAGACCTATAAGCTCGACTATTTTCTAAGTAACCAGTAAACACTCTCTTATCATTTTTAGGATCAAACATCCTTAAGTGTTCCCTATCATTTAATACATAAAACTTGTTCCCAAACGTGTGATTCACTTGAGATTTGGTTTCCTACTTTATCAAATTTCATAAGAGGTTTGTTAGGCATGAGTTCTCAAGGACACACGATTTACAATGTAACAAGCAGTATTTACAACTTCAGCCCACAATTTAACAAGAAGTTTTCTTATATTCAACAACACCCTAGGCATCTATTGTAGGGACCTATTCTTCATTTCTACGTACCATTTTACTTAGAAGTTTTAGGAGCAAATGACTCTTGGAAAATACCGTACTCTTCACAGATCTAGAGAAACTAGTATTTTCAAATTCCTTTACATGATCACCCTTAATTATTACAATTTTAGTTCCCTCAAAAAGTTTTTCAGTGGTCAATTTTTGATATAAAAATGTGAATCTTTCAATGACATCGGACTTTTGTCTTAAAAATCTACGCAAATGTACCTAGAGAAGTCATCCACACACATAAATATACATTTCACCACTTTCAGCCTTAATTGACCCCATCAAGTTCATGTTGGGAATTTACTTAATCATGCACAGCGGAAATAAAACAATTAAAGTTTAGTGATCATGAAACTGTTGGGAATTTACTTAACATGCACAGCGGAAATAAAACAATTTTCAATTCCCAAACGAGGATCTGCAATGTGTTTAGATAGAAACTGTGATGAGAATTATACCTTTGATGAATTCTGCAAACTCTTTTGCTGATTTTCGATCTCCAGTGATCACAATCTGCAATCCAAGCTGTCCAATTGTCCAGCCTCCAATGGTGATCCACATAGAGAACAAAAATGACGGCTAGGGTTTTCTTTTCTTGTGCTAGCAAGAATAATAAAAAATCTCTACAGTTTTTAAACCCTAGTAACATATTAATCTAAGCCCAAGTGGGCTTGGCTCATCTCTAAACTTAACCCGATCCGATATTTAATTAATCAAATTAATTAAATCTGGTCCATGAATTAATTAATCCAATTAATTAATTCGGGCCTATCAATAAGCAATCCAATTAATTAATTTACCCGGTCCAATATTTAATTAATCAAATTAATTAAATCTGGTCCATGAATTAATTAATCCAATTAATTAATTCGGGCTTATTAATAAACAACCCAATTAATTAATTATCCAACACTTGTCAATTAATTAATTGGTAAATCGCATTCTTCTAGTTCTCTTTTGTATGTGACCCATTGGTTGCCGATCACGATGCCTAACGACGTGAATTATTATTTTGATCTAATCAAAATAGATAAATTAAAACACCCCTTTTAATTTATCACTAATTCACATTCGTCGTCCCAGATTGACATCTAGCAATGTGTCAGGGCAATACATGTGATGAAAAATGTCACGTGATTTGACAAACCAAACTTGTTTGTTTACCGTGAAATTATAATCCTTTCGTCAATATGATCCAATCAATTATGAGATATGGATATGTGTCAATCTCAATTATCGATCATATCTTTTATCTCACTGTTAAGTCAATATAAGTCGAGAAC
>CAIGRT010168794.1:0-10781 GCA_903798405.1 Fraxinus platypoda | reverse complement strand
AAAAAAAAAAAAACTTGTGCCCAGTTAAACTTTCTTCTTGTTTGCACTCCATGGTGGGGATGCTGTCTACAAGAATTACAAAAAACTCATGTTTGGACTCTATTTTTTCAAAAATTCATTTTTTCAAAACTTATTTTCAATCATACATTCTTTCTTGAAATAATTTTACACATTAATTGTTATCTTTGATTTAAATTTTATCACCTTTTTTAATTAAATCAAATGAGACTTTATAAATGCTATATTTCACGTCACCAATGATCAAAACGATAACACTAGAGTGAAAATAAGTTAATATAGTTTTTTTTTTTTTTTAATCTATGGACGCTTCTTTTTTTTTTTTTTTTTAAAGATGGAAGTTAGAATTTTATCGCTCAGAATACCGATAAAACTAGAGTGAAATAAGGCGCGTTATGGGAGCCTTTAGGACACTCGAACGAAACTCAGACACTCCAAGAACGGTAAGATCTAGTAAATCGCGCTCAAACGTCTTCTTATGGCCTGCACGACACCCCATTGATGATTAATGACAGTGCGGTACATGCTACATACTACATACTTCATTTACTTTCACTCAACACCAGGCAATAGAAGTCCCAAATTCAATTACAAAACAAATCTCAACGATGAGAAAAGATTTGGATGAAAAACGAGAGGAAAAAGTAAAGAAAAATGAGAGAAAATCAAACATAAATATAAAAACATTTAATTTCAAGCACAAAATTTCCATATCTTATTAAAGAATAGAGATTGAAAATTAGAAGAGGGTTTATCTGAAATTGGAGGAAATTTTTTTGTTTATCGAAAAATAGAGTAAGCTGTAGTTTATAAACGTGCGCAATTAAAGGTAAATGACAACTATAAAATTTTCGACAAAAAAAAAATCAGAAGTCAAAAACTTTTGTGGGGTCCCTTGATTTTTATGTTTTAAACCACACATTTCAGCACCTTTATCGCACCAAAAATCTAATTTTTATCAAAATCAAATATGGCCTTACTTGTGAGTAAATTTTCAAACTTGGACTATACTATGTGTACATAATGTTTTACACTCCCCTCACGTGGAAGGGGGTGAGGGGGGTGTAAACGTACATCATCGGGTCTACACATAGTTTAATTCTTTCAAATGTGCGAGTGTAAACCATTGTAATGGTGTACACGTAGCTTAATTCTTTCAAACTTTATGCCAAACATTCCCTCAGTAATGGGTGTGTAATGTGCACCACCGCGCACTATCAGGTCTGTCACTCATTGAGAGTAGAGAAAGAGAGCGAGAGGGTAGACTGATATTGCTGCTTAAACCCTCAATAAGTTTCTCACAAAATCCACAAACGCCTTAGAATTGTTCGACGACTAAATAGTTCGCTGCAAACTTCAATCAATGGGAAATGGCGGATGCAACGATAGTGCCGCAAACGACGTCATCGAACTCGAGGCGAAGCGCAAAGAAGACTTCTCTTGGCATCCTTGCCAGGTTTCTCTGTGGTCGGTTCTTTATCCGCTTTCCCTAATCAAAGCATTTTGTAGTTCGAACGTCATTTGATAGTACAACTCGGTAAATATGCGTGATCCATATAAATGAATAGTCCTCATACTGCTAATTTTATTGTGTTTAGTATAACTAGAATCCTAATTAAGTGATCGGTGTATTTTCATTCCATTTGCAGTTCAAAATTTTTCCTGCACATTATTTTATCAACATTGATAATTATTTGTTCTGTCATATTTTTACTAAGCTTAACGGGATGTTTATGTTTGCAACCGATTCTTCTTTATGTAATATGTGGAGGCGATGTCATGCTTGAAAATTTAAAGCCCATAATATAACTTCCAGAGATGTAGTGTTTTCGTATATTCTTTCCTAAATGGAAGGGTGATTATGAACAAAGCATTTGTCTGTGTAATACATGTTTGTTTGTGTTTTTCTTCTTCCAAGTAACATATCTGATCGGAAAATGATGGTGGCCCTGGTTATTAATGTTTTGAGGTAAGATTTAAATGAATATCCCCTTTTTGCTCTTGTTAGGAATTAGTCTTAGAAGAAACTCATGCATAGATATGCCTATGTATCTGTGCTACTGTATAAATGTATATGTGCATGTATATACCGTACGCATGTTTATCCGTTCGTGTCATCTTTCAGAAGTAAGAATGTACATGGTTTTCCCAGTATGTCAGCCATCCCCTTTTTGCTAATATCAAGAGTTATCGCTGAAAGCACTTGACTTGCTTTGATTGTATTTTCCTATAAGCAGAGCATCATGATTTTTACTGGTGCAGCACTACAGGACTGGGTCTTATTGTACAGTATGGGGACATTGATTCAGAAGAAACAATGGTACATAAAGAGGAAGTGCTTGCTCGCCTTCGTGTGCGTTCTGTTCCTTTACAAGGCAACAGCTGTTCCCTTGTCCAGCTGGGCGATCATGTTCTTGCCACTCATAATTCACACGTCAAGGGTCTCTTCTTTGACGCCCAGGTGGAAGAGGTACATTTTGGACTCAAAGGAGGTGCTTTTAATGTGGAACCATCAAATGAAATACCAGGCTGAGTAACAAAACAACATTGATTAAAAATAAAATATAAGTATTCAAGTGAGTTTTGGGAAAATATACCAGTTTTTATCCTTTAAATTGGCGTCGCTTCAAACGTAGGGATATATAAATAACAAGTGGCTACTTGAGCGTATGAAAGTGTCGTATCTTTTTATTGTATAAAAAAAAAAAACATAGCATCATTTTTATCAAATTGCTTGTTTACTTATAGTATCTGCAATGATACGGTTCTGTGGATGAGAGCAAAATGTTGTAGTTTCATATCACAGTCGCTGTTAAATGCATTTAGAATTTTGGATAACTGCATTGTTTACAATTAGCATTATATTGTTGCACATTTGGGGAGAGTCAGGAGACTGAGAAGATTGATGTTTTTGTTGATGAAAATCTGTCAACTATTAATATAAAAAGGATCTTGTAGATGCTACCATTGGGTATCTTTTTCCCAATTGGTCCTTAGAATTTAGATCGAGAAATAGTTATCTAATCATCTTTTACACACGTGCCTCCGCTTCAACTGCACGACTGTGGTCAAAATACCGGGTACCCCTTTCTCACCTTTCAGGTTTGTAAGCATTTCGTTATAGAAAGCGTTCAACATAAAATTGTTCAGTGCTGGTGCACAGATTATGTCAATGAAAAAGTTTAATTACTATGTACTTTGTATATTACTAATTTACGCTTTATATTAAAAACTCTTATCATGTTTATATTGTGGCTTTCCTGTGTGTTTTAGCTTCTATTGCTATAGTTTCTTATGACCCTACAGAATCAGTAAACTGCTCGTTTCTAAGGCCAACTGTTCATTTACATTAAGCGGTGACTACATTGATTATAACTAGCCAGTCATGTTAATCAATAATGAAATCACATTGTGAAACTCTATATGCAATGTCTTTGTTCTCCGTTTCATTCTACTTCATTTTTTTCCTACTTATCTTGTACCTTGCAGCGCCAGTGTAAACTAGATATTTACTGATTATAGTTGAAATTCAATTTCTTGCCACGGTATTATTTGCATTAATTGACTGTACCATGCAGTGAAGCACGGGCACTACTATTTGGTGGAGTTTCAGTGTCCCGCACACACTCGGGCGAACTGAGACACATCTGATGTGCCACACAGAGTGTTCAATTTTTTTATGTATTCTTTAAAGTTTATGAGCCAACCCTAGACTTTATTGGGAACAAGGGCTTAGTTTGTTATTTTTGTTGTATTCTTTCTTGACTTCATGTACTACTGTTTAAACCATTATGTGTGAACTTGTCTATGACCATGCTTCATAAACTTTATGGAAGCCAGAAGGTGATGATGTTGGCACTTGGCTGAATTGAAGTATCAATTCTATTAAGTCATCACTGCATAGTGATGTATTCCTTGAACTTATGGGATGAAATTTACTTCTGATACAATTGTTTTTCTGTTGCAAGTCAAATCACATCCTAATCACCTTAATTAGCAGGTAAATCGTGTTAGACACTCAAAGAAGATCCACTGCAGATGTACTTTCACAATCAAATGGCTTCACCAAGCCCATAAAGGAGGACCAATGACTATTCAATCAAGTGCCATCATGAAATTAGCTACAGAAAATATCAATCTACATCCAACAATTTCTGCTTTCTTCAGTACACAGGAATCCTCAAGTGGCTTGTTTGCTTCGCCATTGCCAACTATTGCTGACAGCATGGATTGGGATATGGATATTCATGCATTGCTGGAAAAACAGATAGAAGAAATAAGTAATTCAGCTGATGTTTCTGTGAAGAAAGAATCAGAGGATATTCTATTTGGGATTGAAGGTGATTGTCATCAATCCATTTTTCTCAAATGATCATGAGCAAATAATTTTACTATACTTCGGATGTAAATCTGCAAAATTCTTGAAGTCCAATGCAAGCATAAGATATGTATGTAAAATAAATCTTGATTCATTCTGGAGATGGTTCATTTTAGTCGAGGTAACCATTTCTGAGAAGTGAGATGTTTGCTGAAGTCTTCTTAAGAAAATAATTAATGTATATTGCTATGTATATCATCAATAAATAAGTGGAAAAACCTCACTCCTTTACTAAGTGTCTTCACATTGGGACCATTCTAATAAATGCTTCATTGGTATCTTGGTATGTATATTCATGTATGATTGGATTGATTTACTGGTTTACTTATTTGCTTATTGGTCAATCCCACAATAAGTTGGGTCCCCATAGTGTAGTTGTTAGAATTAGAGTGTTATTGCACTTCCCGAATTACTCTCATATGCGTAGGTTCTGTTTCAACTATATTATGATGATGGTTTTTTTCATGCAGTTGATCGCAAAGGACAAATCCATGGCAGAACAATTACTACTTCGAAATTGAGTAATTCACATGTCCAAGGGGTGCTAAATCATTTGAAGAGGACTACTCACTGTAGGAGCAAACAGTCTGTGGAGACAAAAATAATAAATCCGTCACCCGCCATTCCATCTGTTCAAGATGAGCCCCCAGAGATCAGGTCTCCTAATAATCCTCTTGCTGCTCGTGCAGCTCTCGCTTCATTGAGGTCAAAATTTCCTCAAATTGCAGAACTTTCAGTCCAAAACAATGTGGACAAAGCAGACATTATTACTGTTGATAGTTTATCTATGATGGATGAAATTTCCATGAAAATTGAAGCTACCTTAACACGAGAAAATCCCAAATATGAAAGCATTGTGAAGACGCTCTTTCCAACCGCAAGTGCTCCAGAAGAAACTGATTTTTCTTCTATATCTTCTAGAGCACCATTAAAGGGGAAAGAAAGTGAAGACAAGGACCCAGTAAAGAAGACGGCTCAGCCTTCAGAAAGAAGGCTAACTCGCTCAGCAGTGCAGAGAAATGCAGCAATTCATGAAAATGTTGAGATGGCCTATTCTAAAGAGACTGAGTTAAGGTCTTCTTCCAAGACAAGAAGCGTCACTCATTCAACAGTAAATAAAACAGAGAAAAATCCAGTTGCTGAAGCAAACAGTGGAATTGAAAAGAATATTTCGACTAAATGCAGCAAATCAAAATCTTCTGCAAATAAAATTGCAGATGCAGGATATGATTTGTTTGAAAACCAGAAACCAGTTGGTTCAGCAATTGATGTCGAGTCAAGTAGATCCCCTGCTGAGGATGGGGAAAGCCTCGTGGAAAAAGACGGGCAGATTATTAAGAATGTTTCTAAGAGGGAGATCGTTGATGAAGACACAGCAAAACTTAATTACCCAAGAAGGATGACACGCTCTATGGCTCAAGAGGATACTGAAAAGAATAATGTACAACCTAACATAAGATTGAGAAAAAGCAGATCTGACGAACCTGATGGTGCAGAGCTGAAGACCACTCCAAAGAGTGAAGGTATCCTACAGGAACTCAATATTTGCCTATATAGTCAATAATAATTAATTTACTGCTGTATAATTTATATTATCTTTTTCTTTATAGTCCTAGAGTTGGTTAAAGAATTTGCTATATTATGAATCTCTGCAAGGAGACTTGCATTATTTTCATAGTCTCTAAAAAAGTCGCACTCCATCCGGAGTGCTTCAAATATTTTTGGTGCTTCCTTCACATATTTCCGAATTTCCCCATTTTATTTATTCTCTCTCTCTCTCTCCTTCCGTGTTTATTGTTTAATAACTAACTACCGGAGCACACTTAATGCATGCAGAAGCCTAAAATTTTTTTGATATACAAATAGTGGGAGATATTCTTTCTTTAATTTTAATGATGAAATGCACTTCTATACATAATGAAAGTGGAGCAAATCCTTGAGGGCAGGAAGATTTCTATACTAGGTGGTTTATTTTCTTGATTTATCTTCAATGAGTACAACTACCAATCCAGTGGGCAAACAGTCCCTCAAATATTATTTGGTGTCATTTAACAAAGGGAAGTAATTTGATATATGATAGAGGTGTTCTGATGTTGCAGAAAATGTTGCAAGCGATAGTCGAGGCATAAAGAGGAAATCTTGCAGTTCCAGAAATGAGTTGCGATCTTCTCCCCGACTCAGACTTCTTCCTCGGACTCGCTCACAAAATAAAGTGTAATCTTCCCCATATATATATATATAGATATATATATATATCCTACAGCTTCATGTTGGGGCTGGTTGGCTGAAGGATTGGTTATTGAAAGTTGAGCAACTAAAGACATCACTCTTTTTGGTAAATGCAAGTAAAGCTATGTTAGTACCTAATGAATATATATGACAGTCTTCATGATTCAAAAGGCAATGGTATTTTGGTTGTACAAGCAGCACCGTGCCTTATTATATTTTAATAGTATTTTCTTTTTGTTCTTGAATGAAGCGTGCCTTTTTGCATGTTAATAGTATTTCTTTTAGTTCTTGAATGAAGCGAAATGAAGATGAGATCAGTGATCTTATATATCATACTCTTCTCAGTAGAAATGTGTTTGTGAGGGTTGGTGAGAAGACATTGATTAGCTCAATATTGAATGATTTATTGGTCCTTGTGTATACTGCCATGGTTCTCTCAATTTGTACTTTCTATTCCTACTTACATATCTTCTACTTTTATCAGGTTCTTATTTCTTGTCCGAAGTTGAAATTCTATCCACCATTGCATTCCCTGTCCTTTGGAGAGAATGGGGGAAAAAAAAGAGAGCGTGCATCAGTATCTCCAATCGACTCTTTAAACATGCGATGCTTTCTATTTTAAAGAATCAACATTTAAAATTATGTTTCAAGAGACTCTTTAAATTAACATTTTAATTTAGAGAGTGTGTTTGGCTCTCCAAACTCACTCTCTATAATTAAATGCATTCAAACAATTGCCTATAAATATAACCAAAACTCACTCATTTTATAGTTTTATGCTTATGTTCTCCTCCACTTTACTAATTAAGCATTTAAAGGACAACAATAACACACTTTGATGCCTTGTTACTAGTAAGCTTTGTTCGTGATCCAAGCTCGACCCCTCATCAAGCTCTGACTCTTGCATGCATAGGTGTCATTTTTGATAGCGTAAAGTATCGATAAATATTAACCTAAGTTATATCATTCATCCTAACAATAAATTATCTATCCGCTCATAATTACAGAATTAAACAATTAAAGGATTAAAAATATCACTGGATTCAATACAATAAATTAAGAAAATTATTCGAACTATTGATAATCTTCGCTACACGAATGTCAACACTAAATCTGCAATATTTTCATGTGTAATTGGAGATCTTTAGACGATTCAGGGACCACGTTCAACTAATCTTTTTCTACCTAGTTTCTGTCTTGGCTACTAAAGAATCTTTTCTTACTATGTTCCTATTAACTTTTAAAAAGAAGTAATTAAGTATAGTTTGTATTCTTAATCATTGTCCATCAATCAAGCACTTGGAAATTTTTAGATTGCTATCGAAAACAAAGCTTTTACTCGATGATGATTATCCTCATAGCAATAATATACTTAGAAAATTTCAACAAATTTTTTTTTCTCTTAACATCGAGGACGATTATGTACAATTAATATAAACCACACCTTAGAAATCTACAACTTCCCATTTATACGTTTCATCAATTTTCCACTGGGGTGACGATTTTTACGGAAGTTTGGGATAAATTTCCAAAAAGTCCGTCAATTTGTGGGACCCATTCAGAGCATTATTGAGTAAATTTCTTCTCCACCAAGTAAGAGCATCATTGTAAGTCTACTTTCTTGGTCAAGTTACATGAATTGCAATTAATTAGCCCTGGTTTTGCTCAATTGATATAATGAGTCACTTGTGATCCTATAAAATATATATAATTAAAATTAATATTAATTTTGATTTAAATTTAAATTTGAATTTCATCAAACATGAGATATCATTACATTACTTAAGCCCCCTGTTTGACCTCATTATTTGAAATTTTAATTGTTGGGATAATGTTATTTTTAAAAATGTTTATTTAAAAAAAAAGTTCTAAAATTACGTGTAACATTATATTATTAAAGAGCGTGTGGTCAATAAAAAAATAAATTATAATTTTGACGCCGCGGTCCAAATATAGGCTAAAATAGTCATTATATATAACATAGATGATAAAACCTAGATAAGCCTAGAGTGATTGGCGTGGCCACCCTTTAAAGTTGATCCTTTTAGTAATTTCAAAAGTAAAAGTATTATTTTATAGGATTTTTTCTGCACTTTGGAAACTAGAGAGATTCATCTATTGGATCCGTACACATAAATTTGCTCTATTTTACTTTATTTTCTCAAAGCTTTGAAAAAAAATTGTACGACGACAATGACCGGAACAAAGTGTTGTTGTTGGTCGAATCATATTTGGGGTACATTATTTACACAATGTCACGTGACATTATCTCATTTGAAAGTTTTAACAAAAAATACTACCTTCTCATCTAATAATTTTTCGACAACAATTCACGCGTCAAACGATTATTTATTGGAAATTTGAGATTCCTTAACAGCAAAGAATTTTTTCACTTGTACAGAAAAATCCCCAACGAAAGTTCAACAGAAAACTCACATGGAGGTGGGCCCCACATGAAATTAAATATCACCAAAAATGTGAGCCCCACCTGTGTTGTGTGTTCTGACAATTTTCTATGTGCACAATTTCTGTACACAGCAAAGCTGGAGAAAGAAGGAATCAGTGGACACTGGAGCAAGTCTANTAAATATCACCAAAAATGTGAGCCCCACCTGTGTTGTGTGTTCTGACAATTTTCTATGTGCACAATTTCTGTACACAGCAAAGCTGGAGAAAGAAGGAATCAGTGGACACTGGAGCAAGTCTATGTTGTGAGTCAAGGCACATTATATTTTAATAAAAAGGGTTTAAAATTTAAATTATATCTTGTAATCCTCGTATGTTGAATTCTATAAACTCCAATTAATATTCAAAATTCGAAGCGTTACAAAACAATCTGAACCCTTGTATGTAACACGATTTATTTGATGTAAACGAAAAATACACCACATTTATTATTTATGTATTCTGCTGATTACAAACAAATTCCTCTCATTCATCGACACGTTTCTATTAATTCCTTGTTGTGGGACCTACCAACTACTGAATCCCACCACAAGCAATAAATTGCTCTACGTTTCTTTCTTTTTTAAAGTTTGGTAAATATTTAAAAATCTTATCTGGTGGGTCCTACTTAAAGCATTGTCTGAGATTTCTTAACACAAAGCGAGCAAGACCAATTTGTGAGTCGTCTCCAAAAAATTGCAATTAGTGCCCCAGCTTATGGACAACATGTAGTTGGAGTCCCCATTAACTTTTTTAGATATTTTTTCAGAATTGAATGCTCATTCTTTTGCTTTTATTTTTTGGAAAATTAGGGTTGAAATCCTCAGATGCAAATTCAAAACTTTTTATTAATTACACATTCTCCATCTAAATATTATTTCAAAATGCATTTTAATAGAAAATGGGGCTCGGCACCAAGTACTAAAAAAAATCGTACCATAGAAATTGGCAAGGTAAAAAGGTCACCAAGTTACACATAGGCGGATTTAGTCTTGGGCTAGCCCAGACCAGTCAGGCCCAAATCGCTTTTTCCTAAGAAAAACAATTGTGTTAAAAAAATATATATGTCGATTTTTCTTTTTTCTTTTTAAATATCACCCCAACATAAAAAAATAATTAAATAAATAAATTAGTGCAGCCTTGACTTCGCCCTAACCAAGTACATGGTCCCAATGAAAGTGTTTCTAGTTTTGACTGCCTATTTAATATACCATTTTTCCTAGTAAATAAATCCTTGGAAATATGGGTATAAGATGGACCGTCTTGGGTGAATTACGTTCACAGTTAATTTATTCTAGTGATACTATTTTTATTTGGAGAAAATTAAAGAAACAATGTTTTTTCAAATTTGAATAAATAATATAACTAAATTATTTACACCTAAAGCAGTGGAGTTAACAATTTATCCTATATTTTGTTGAGTTAACAAAAAAAATAAAAATTAAAAGCTACGAAAATATTTATAATTATATTAATATTTGACCTACTTAAAAACTAAAATATGAGTAGTGAGTTTAATTGTGATTTTCTTATAAGAAAAAAGATAAGAATTTTGAATTTTTTGTACTGAGTAAAGTTATATGGGATGATGATCTATTTTTTAAGGGTTAATACCCTAAATAGTCATTGAACTTTGCCAAAAGCTCCCAGGAGGTCACCAAACTTCAAAAGTTCCTTAAATAGTCACTGAACTTTGCAATAAGTTCCTAGG